>MU388927.1:0-144074 GCA_022578795.1 Xylariaceae sp. FL0255 | reverse complement strand
TTTATTTTTTTATCGCTATTTGAAATATATAAGTTTTTGGTGTACTCCACGGTGCAAATGGGGGGGTGGTGCAAAAGGGGGTCAAAGCGGTTAGAGAAGTATAAGGCGTGGACATTTCCCTTTGAGATAACAGGTATTGGATAGTACAAACTTAACCGTCCGACTGAAATCGAAACTAAGAATCGAAAACTGGGATGAAGAGGAACTCAGATAACTACATTCAGACGTCACTTACCAAGTGTCCGTTCATTCTCCACTGTGTTCCTTCTTGGATGGACTAGATGAATGTCTCCCAGCAGATCTTCGTCTCGTCATGGGATTGGTCAAAGAGCTTATCCAGCGCTTTGGACCGAATATCAAACCTGTGTGTCCTCTTGAATTGAAGCACAAGTTGAGCGAGACTCTGAGAAGCTGCTGGCTGTGCTTAGACTGTTACTAACCAACATCCGGTCTTTTTCTTCCTATAAGCGTGTTTGCCAGCGATCTGCTGAACTCAAGAAAGAGGCAGAATAGATTTGGGCCGAATCCCCCCGAGTCACGGACTACAAGCAATGTATTGAAGAAAAGGGATACTATCGACCCTCTGATCACCCAGATGTTCTCCAGCAACCGATTCCTATCTATGTTGATTCCGAAGATGAAATGGAGCAACCCACCCAATGACCAAAACATCCTGCAGGGACCAATGGACAGAGTATTACCTGAAGAAAGCGACTTATACGATGAAAGTCATGATTGGGTGCTGAGCAAGTCGGATATGATGGGAGGTGTCTTGCCCACATGCATGTAATGGTATTGTAGAATGACCTACGTTACATTGAGAATATGGTTGGCTCTGGAAGTGAGAGCTCTGTGTAAGAGGTTCTGTACTATGAGACTCTGGCCTAGCGAATACCTGAACCTGACACCAATGCCAGGATCCTGTGACAGCACCGTGTCCAAAACGAAGGGCCCAAAAAATCAAGACCTCTGTGAATGCCAATCCGAATGCAGTACATTAAGGTTGTTTTCTGAGGCTGTCATGGAAGCCAAAGGGCTTTGATTGACCAGGACCTCCTATCGACGTACAGCAGGTGAGTTGGAATGAAAAGAGACGGGGAGAGCAACAGGTCTGAGAAAGACGGAATAAAAAAGTTCAGAGATTTCGGTTGCTTGATATTAAAAAAAAAAAAAAAAAATAAAAATAAAAAAAGAAGAGACGCGTCTTGAGAGACAGAGAGAACGCGACCGAAGGGGGGCAGATTAGTACAAGATATGTGTATTAGACAGGGATGTATCTGGCTGAGATACCTGAGTATCTTTCAGCATAAAATCGCATATTAAAGATACCACAATGGGGTCACTATAAGACATACAAATCTACCAGATTAGTGATCCCCACTTCCCCAATCACGGCTGCCCCTTTCCGACATTTTGGTGGGAACAACAATGGGCAGCAACATGAAACACCACAACGGTTGACCCATTACACGAAATTTGATACCATAGTAGCGACACCAATTTCTGTCCCTTTTTTTTTTTTTCTCCTCAGCGTTACCGAAACCCGCAATCTTATTACGCCTATCCGTTCCCATCCATCCGTCCAGGGCCCCCACTCTCCCCGGCACCTGGTCTCTTGACTTTGACATATCCTTCCCCCCCCTGTGGTCCCCTGTTTAATTCATCCTCCTAGATCGTCTCGTGTCCTTATTTTTTTTTTTTTTTTTTTTTTCTTGATAACGTGCGAAACATCTGTTTTCTGAGGACGCACATTCTACTCAAGGTAAGTATTCTCACTTTTCTCTTTAGACACTGCGCGCAAAAGCCTCCGTCCGTGGCGAAAGCATCCTATTTGCTGCGACAAACCGAAATCTGACCTAATCAATCCAGGACCGCGTCCGATCCTTCCATTCGCGACTTCGAATCCTCGTTCTCGAGAGCCAATCCTTGCCGGCAGTACCCTATTTCGACTTCTTCCCTTGAGACCTATAATTACTCTTACCCCTACGCAATAACGATTTGCTCGGCTTGCATCACCACCATCAACATGGGTGGTCAACTCTCCAAGATGATGGGCAAGATCTTTGGATCAAAGGAGATGCGCCTGCTGATGTTGGGCCTCGATGCCGCCGGAAAGACCACCATCCTCTACAAGCTCAAGCTCGGCCAGGACGTCACTACCATCCCTACTGTCGGCTTCAATGTCGAGACCGTCACCTACAAGAACGTCAAATTCAACGTATGGGATGTCGGTGGCCAGGACAAGATCCGGCCTCTCTGGAGACATTATTTCAGCGGTCAGTTGCCAGTTTTCTCCTTCTCCTTCTTTCTCTTCCTTCGCCAATTCCAATCTCAGTAGAAATTGGTAAGATTGACGAGCATTTCTGACTGACATTTTCATCTTCGAATAAATAGGCACCCAAGGTCTCATTTTCGTCATCGACTCGTCCGATCGCCAGCGCATGGAGGAGGCCCGCCAAGAATTACACCGCATTATCAACGATCGCGAGATGAAGGATAGTTTACTGCTCGTCTTCGCTAACAAGCAGGATATTCAAGGCGGTAAGTCATCCACACACACATATCGTCCTTACCCTCTTCATTTTCTGTCTCTCAATTTCATATTTCTAACTCTACCGTAACAGCCATGAAACCACAAGAAGTCACCGACGCCCTCCAACTCTCGAAGCTCAAGGACAAGGTCTGGTATGTCGTGCCCAGCTGCGCCACCACCGGAGAGGGTCTGCTTGAGGGCCTGTCGTGGCTCTCTAACAACGTCAAGGCCCCGCCTGCGCCTGTTAAGAAGTAGGGTTTCTGTCCCTCTCCATATGAGTTGAGCTGAGCCAATCGAACCCCAACGCCTAATGCATGAATGTTGCTTTACTACTTACGCTCCTACCTCGCCTAACCTACCAATGCTCCCAAACCTGGAAATTGGGAGTACCGAACCGCCAGTTCTCTTGGGACCGCTGCTCTCGATGAGTAGGATCCTGTCCTGTCCTGCACTACCCCCACCCTTCACCTTCAGTATCAGCACACCATATAACATAATACGAAGGAATGGGAGGGCTTAGAATTGTGCCTCATAAGAGCAAGGACGGTTAGCCCCTATTTGATCATGGTTGCCTCCATGTTTCGCAATATTCTCCTCCACTTGTTTCTGGCCATTGGGGGATGGCTCAAGTACCTATCACATGGACCGAGAGCAAAGAGCCGACGAACGGGAGACGGCAAACGAAAGGACGAGGAGAAACTTATTGATTGTTCTGATATGTCATATCGTTTTTCTTGGCCGCCGAATAAGGAGATGATACCCTGCGTGTTGATTGATTGAAGTTTTTAAGTTCAAACAAACCTGGCCGCAACTAATCGATGACGTGCGCGCGAGCATGGGAGCTGCCGCTTGGGAGGGAACATGGGCGAAGGAGGGGTTTCATGCAATCCAAATGCATAGGCATACCTCTCTACTGAATCTGTTCTGTGTCGACCAACAAACTCGCTTGGTGCCCTTGACGATCCTCCTTTCCCTAACATCACCAGGCTCCTTGGTTACGTTACCCCTTTCTGTATTGCCTACGTACAACATTTTGTTAATAATCCCATGGCATGAGTTTTCCTCTTGTCCTTCCTATGCGAAACGAGATCACGGCTTTTTCATCACTCCATTTTCAATAATATGATGCCTATCTACCTACTTAATGTAATACTAAAATATCCCGCCCTCCTATCTGGGTGCTCTTTTTCTCTTCATACTCTTACATGTACATTTACATATATGGGAAATAGACAAGACAGGATCAGACGAGACTTGCTATAATGAACTGCGATCCTCATAATGTTGATGACGATCAGTTTGATTACCATGGGGATTTCAAGTCTGTTGGGACTGATATGACAGTTTGAAAATGTTTTCAATATGGGCCGTGTCCAATGTATAAAACCGTTCTCGTGACGCCCGCAATGCTCTTACTTTCCACCATTTCCTTTCTAGAGATATTCTATTCAACTTTATGCTAATGTCTAATTTATTTCTTATTTTATTTTATCAGTTTATTTGGCTATGTAAATAGGTACAGGTTGCATCCTATGTGGTAAATTGTTCCTGTGTGTTTTAATGATACATAAGGTAAGCTCGCGCTCTCGTTGAACTCATTTCCTAACTTCCTCCCTCCTTCCACGAATACCATAAGGCGGACAGCTCACGCAGACCGGACATGGGGAGGGAATGTTAGTTTTTCCTCACGCACTGTCGTGTTTCTAGGATCTTACCACGTACCTACCTATGCGGTACCTATAAAGTTGACCGGTGAGCAAGGAGACTGGAGCCTGTATCTCAAACCTTCCAGGAGAAATCTCAGTAAAGCGAAAAGAGGTGGTTGTATTGGAAGAAAATCTACAGTGAAGGCACTGGGTGTCAGATTAAATTTACAGTGTGCGCTGCAGTGGGTCCCCCAACACCAGGGACAAATATTCACCTCTCATCTATACCTTCAACATTCTTAGCTCGATGACTTTTGACCATGTACTAATCAGGTAGAGACAGCTGTGATGTCACTTTTTGTGAAATAATATCCTTTGTTTGCTACTGATTCACTCAATGAGGCAACGATATAGTATTGCTATTCAGGTGGATATGACAGTAAGAATTGACTTTGATATGAACTTTATCTAAAATATAAGCAGTTCCTATCTGTACTGTATACTTCTGCTTTATACGTATAGTCTTTTTCTCTGAGCAGGTATTTATATTGAAGCTATGCATATGCTGTACTTACTTCCAGTTGGTTCAATGCTATTTCGCCATGTTATGCGACGATGTAGTTACTACAAGCTGCCGACTATTGGTTGAGAAGCCTTTGTTATGTGAAAGGTGTAGAACGTTGCAATTCCCTTAAACTCCATCTTCTGGCTTTGGTCTTTCAAATACAAACGCTACGTCGGTTCGCCTTTGCAGCACAACAGGTAGATATGAAGATGAAGATGAAGATGAAGCCTATATTGCCCTCAACAGACTCTGGCCTGTACTTTGATGGTAACAGAGTAGGCTGGCACGGTATCAGATACATTCAGAGTCTTCACTCAAAGAAGGATGGGCATGGCCGTGTCGCCGGCCATCTGGATTTAAAGCCTCTCCGAATTTTTCATCGTTGGCTCTCTATCGCTCAAGTCCTTCAACATGAACCATCTCCGCGGCGAGAAGCAAGCTACTTTATAAGGATAACTGTGGGTTTCACCCTAATCTCCTTCGTTGGCCCCTTGATCTACCTACTTGGGTGAGTTTTATCCATCAACGCACCTCAGTGGTAGTGTCTGCAAGTGGTGTTGGTCACTTGCAAATGCGCACTCAAAGAACACAGTCATCCAGATAGTCTAATACCCTGTATTTAACGTGCGCACGATTAACATGAACAACCCTTGAGTAACAGCAGCGGCAGGAGCCCCGGAGAAGATGGAAGATTTCGGCAGGTTCGAGCAGGATATTGTTTTCTGAAGCGGTAGACACTACAGATACAGATACGAATATTTATTGTAGGAGGAGGATGGCGTAAGGGCGGCGGGACTCTCGTCAAATGGTTGTTGAGAGGTCAATTGTGTCTCCGGCTTAGTCGAGAAGCCAGCCTTCTGTAGGCTTTCTTCTTTGAGTGTACTGATATTAGCCGCAAGACTGTTGCAAGTGCTTGTCGTTGCTGCGGGCGCCGAGGTCGAAGATGCTCATGGGTTGATGAGAGAAGTTAGGGCATTGGCCTGGTTGATGAGACTGGGGTTAATTTAGGGGTTGCTGGTGACATGGAAAGAATATGTGTAGGTGAAGTTTGTGAATATAGGACAAGGAACCGGGGGAAAGTTTGATGTGTATGGTACATGTATGCGGATGGGAAATGTCTTATTGATGAGGTATCCCGGTGGTTTTAATCGTCGTACTGCAAGTTTTCTGTTAGTTTTGGGGCATATGCAAATGAGAATTCTGAGCATACCAGGCAAGATTAATCACGGAATTCAAGGGGAGATGTGCTGTCATAATCATGGCCATTAAGGGTTGTGTAAGAAAAGAATATGTCAGAATCTTATTTTCTTTTCTTAAGGCATTTCATGTAGTCAGTCCTTTCTGTACGAGTCAGTATCCGACCCTTCTCGGCGTCTTGGATACCAAGATTCAAGACATGACCTTAAAAACCACCCCCACGAGCCAAGACGGCCTGTCATTGGCTGTGTTGTGGTGGTGGTATGCCTCATGCGACATGCTATTTTAAAAAAATCCCTGGAACTCTGCGGGTGGTGTTCCATCCATCCACCAAACCCTGGACCATGGCAGCGGAAAGGGACACCTTCATTCGTCATTTTTATTTGCGGGAAACTACCTAATGTCAGTAGTGTCTCCTTGTTTTCTCTCGTTGTACAATTCATTCTTTTTAAAAATCGTTTGTTTTGTTTTTTATTCACTCCTTCATTTGGGTTTATCCAGCAGCACATCTCGACAATCCAAGCAGCATCATCTACATACATGTACTGTATCTACCTGTTCTCTCCACATTCCAAGATAAAGATCAGCTGCATGGCTTAGTAGGAAGGGAAGGACATCATTTGACACATTTTGCACCTATCGCCTGATCACGACATCGCAATCACTCACTCACCTCACAAGCCCTGCTGTTCTCTGCTCCCTCCCGTCTTGTCTCACGTCGTCTGTCTCATTCCAGATGTCGTCTTCAGCCAACAATCTCTCCCTCTCTGTAGCAAATACAAATACAGCCGATCCCAGGTTTGTCTTGTCCTGACCTCCCTTCCGTCCTTGACTCCTTTCGACTCCTGATAAAGGCAAACCAAAACTGATCAAAACATTTCTTTTTCTCAACAGAAGGTCACCACGAGGTAAATCACCAGTATATGATGCCGACCATAGCTATTCAATACCCCCCGACTTCAGCATAAGTGACGACGATGACGACGACGACGACGAATACGACTACGACAATTCCGATACGTATGTAGAGGAAGAACACACCGACAAAATGGCCGACAACAAGATCCCCCTCCTCAATAACACCACCAACCTTGCCGACAGCTTCTCCGGCCTCCCTCTCCTCAATAAAGATCAGATTGTTGACGACGGCCGAGGTCGCACACCCACATCCCCAGCTCATGGCCGCTCACCCTCAGACGGCTCCGACACCGTCAACAATAACACGTTCACAACGACAGCAACACCGCCCACACGTCCGCCCCTCTTCACCCGCCGCTCCCAAATGCGCTCGCGCTCCCCCGACGCCCAAGCCCGCATAGCAGCACGCAAAAAGTACACGCTGGCAGGCATATTCCTACTCATAACGCTGTTCTCCTTCGTCCTCCAGACCGAGCTAGGGCGCTACGTCCAGCACGACTTAGGTTGGGACAAAGCTTACTGCATGCTCTACCTCACTCACGGGTCCTGGGTTGTGCTCTGGCCGACGCAACTCGCCATTCTAAGATTCCAGAAGCAGAATAGGAATATACCCTGGGGCACGTTCTGGCGGCGTCACCATTACATCTTACGGAGTACGGCGCATATGGTCGCTGAGCAGGAGTTGGATATCCCGAGACATGTATTGGCGGCGAACCCCGCACCATACATATTAAAAGCGACGGCTTTCATCACGGCAACGTTGACCATCGCTGGTCTGAGCTGGTATGTCGCGGTCAACATGACGAGCCCGAGCGACTTGACGGCCATCTACAACTGCAGCACCTTCTTCGCCTACGCCTTCTCAGTGCCTTTACTCAAAGAGAAACTCCGCCTCGACAAGTCTCTCGCCGTGCTGTTAGCCATCGTCGGCGTCCTAGTCGTAGCGTACGGCGACGCTAAAGAATCCGAAGGTACCCCCGCCGAAGCTGGCACTCAGCTTCTCGGTAACTTGATCATTGGCGCCGGCAGTGTGCTTTATGGCTTGTACGAAGTACTCTACAAGCGCTTCGGATGTCCGCCCGAGGGAACATCCCCGTCAAGGGGCGTCATATTCGCTAACACCTTCGCGAGCTGCATCGGCGCCTTCACGCTCCTCGTGCTCTGGATTCCGCTCCCCATCCTGCACGTCCTCGGATGGGAGACCTTCGAACTCCCCGGTGGAAAAGCGGCCTTGTACCTCTTTCTCAGTGTCTTGCTCAACGCCACCTTCGCAGGCTCTTTCCTCGTCATGATCTCCCTGACCAGTCCCGTATTGAGTTCCGTCGCCGCGTTACTTACGATTTTCATTGTTGCGGTGGCCGATTGGTTGATTACGGGGAAGGCACTGACTTTTGCGGCGTTGCTTGGAGGCGCGATGATTATTGTTGCTTTCTTGTTGCTTAGTTGGAGTACGTGGAGGGAGATGACTGAGGACGCAAAATGGCATCCGAGTCATGGTGCGGATGCTGGGTATACGGAGGCCAACGTGGTTGATTGGGATAGTGAGGATGATGTGGAGGGGAGTGATAAGGATGATGGGAGGTGAGCGTGAAGGAGGGGGGAGTAAGTGTGAGTGTGAGTGTGAGAGATTTGAGAAATGAGAGTGAAAGGGAAGCGATTGTATGCAGCTTTCTTGTATATATTTTCCAGGGATCGGTTTGGATATACCAGAGGTGTCGACTGGGTGACCTATTTACTTGACCTCACGTGGGTACATACAGACGTGCTCCTGTCAAGCTTGGGACAGTTGAAGCAGGCATAGACATTGGCGTTACAATTTCTATACTGGGTAAGCTGATAGCACTCAGTATCTAAAATATCACATTGAATACTACTTCTAATAATGTACACCTTACGTAGGGCTTGTCGGTCCTCTAGATCAAATGCTCAAAGAGCACATACAAGTTACAGGAGTGAGAAAGATCGTGTCAACATGTACATAAGGCAGGGACTGAATTATTGCCGTAGACAAGTACTAGGCATTTTAGTCATGCTTATAAATTTGAGATGGGAATAGAAAGAAATAAAACACGACCTGAAAAAGAACGACTTTAAAAAAACCGATATAAAAATGAGAGCAAAGATGTCGAATCCTGTTACCAAGCTCATCTGGGGCGAGTAGCAGGTAACAGGGACAGGTTACCCGCTCTAGTAACAATCTTATTAGTGGGGGTTCAATTACGGCAACCCGCGGGGCATCGAAGATCGCGACAGCCTAGCTTAGTAGGTTATGTACTTAGCGTTGCCCATCCCATCATCAAAACCAACACACCGCGCCACTTTCCTCAGATATCACGATGGGGAGCACCGCGCCGCCAGAGAAGAAGCCATCGGTGCTCTTTGTGTGTCTGGGCAACATCTGCCGGTCAACAATGGCCGAGGGTGTGTTCCGATCCATTGTCGAGGACCCCACGTCGTCGTATAACGACCTCATCGGCAACATTGACTCGTGCGGGACAGGTAGTGATTCACTATCGCAAACTGTTCCATTCCTTAGCGAAGTACTGGCAATGCTGACCAATTCTGAAAACTGGCAGGCGCCTACCACGCCGGCTACGACCCGGACTCGCGAACTCTCTCGACACTCAGAAGCAACGGCATCACCAGTTACACACATACAGCACGTCAAGTTCGTCTACCTTCTCCCCCGTCGCCCGTCTATCTATCAACCGCACATTTTGAATACACCTATGCGTGTAGAATGACACATTTACTTACCCAACCGATTAGCTCCGCGACAGCGACTTCAAGAACTTCGACTACATCTTCGCCATGGACCGCAGTAACCTGAGCGACATCAACCAGCGGCAAAACCAAAAGAAGAGTAGCGGCGGCGTAAACAACAAGACGGCGCGCGTCATGCTCTTTGGCGAGTTTTCAGGGACGGACCGCAGCGAGGTCGTCCAGGATCCGTGGTATGACGATGGCGATGAGGGCTTCAAGAAGGCTTATGAGCAGTGCCGGCGGTTCTCGAAGAATTTTCTTGCTGCTACGTTCCCTGACGTACCGTCGACTACGACGTGATGATTATTTTGAATTGTTGAATTCATTCCTTCATTTATGCATCCATCCATTGTGATACCCAGGACTTCCTTTGAGTTGTATAGAATAGACGAAGACACATGAAATATAGACATGAAACTGGAAGCTGAAATAATCTCTTCTGCCGTCATACTACATGCATCACATAAATAGAACCACGTACATATGTACTCAGGAAGGTATGTATGCAGTGCTCACCTCGGTTAGCTGCCCTCAGTGCATATTCCTATCAGGAACCATACATGACGAAAAGCAACGTGGGGGGATATCCTTGAATAGAACCATATAGGGTTATTAAAAGACGTTAAGTTGCGAAACAACAGAGTCATCAATTGAAAAGGAAGCACAGCTTCAGCCTCAACTCCGCCTCCTCTCACGACCTGGAAGATCCATGTGCCGGTCCAAATGCCCAGCTACTGAACCATTATGCTCGGCGTTTAGCGCATGGATCGCCTATTCACTATATGACCCTATTGGGAAGTTGTCTTTCAGAGCTAGACCACGATTCAAGCCAAGCAACTAAGTAATATAATCGCTCGGGAAATGATAGCACTTCATCTCTGGTCGGCGGTTACTTTCAGATCTCAGCCCAATCACAGACAAGCACGCCAAGGCCGTAGGGCTCTGTCGGCAAGGGGGGCCCCCGGAGCTGATTTCGAGTGGAGCTGTCCTTTCGTGAACTGACCAACAGGCACGGCCACAGACGCGACCCTGCGGGGGATCTGGACTTTGCAGCTGGAGTATCATTGGAGTATCTTATCAGCTCTTTCTAACATTTACACACCCAAATATGTAAGGGCATATGATAAAGTGAGACATATTCAATACTCCAGGCCAAGGGATGAGGGGGTGGTTCCTCTTCCTCCTGAATATTCGACCCCTCCATTCATTAAAATACCCACGCAAGCTCCAAACATACAAGCGGCGTCAGCATGCAGTTCACATTGATCTCCCCCTCCTTCTATGTCTATCTCGTACAAAAACTTATCGCCCCCTTTGAAGCCTGGCTGTGGTTGTCGCTCGATATCTAGAAAGTTAGTCAACTCCTTCTCACTCTTACTCTCCCTCTCTCTTTTTAATTAATATACTCGAAACTCGACCTCAACAATCTTTGACGAAGCGAGACCTTAAGAGAGGGGCAATACTCCGACATCATCAGATTGATAGACGACGCAGCATCCAGCAGCAACATCATATCATCATCTATTTTCTTTGGCTATTTTACTTGAATATTCGCATACTCTCGTACATCGACGTACCGCATATCATCGTCAACGTAGCATCGAACCACACCACACAGGGCTGTATCCACTGAGACGCCGTCATCTTACTCCGACGCCCGTATTCCACCCCATCGCGTAGCGTTGCATTCACATTTTGCGCCGCCAGATTTATAATTTTATAGCACTCTAGCCTGCTTCTAAGTCGTTTGAAACGGCGGCCACCTTTTGCTCCCGAACTCTTTGCTTCCCTCTCCCTGTCCTTTTACTCAAAAAGATCGCTCTTTCTTTCATAAGCTACATATCTCTCTCTTTTCATTGTCCTACCTGCTCTTGGGTATCTTATTCCAAAGTCAAACCAAGCCCAGTTCATTCCCTGGTATTCGCATTTCCAACATCCTTTCGTTGAACACTAGAGACATAATTTTTCGCCATGGCCGATCTACAAGGACGCAAAGTCTTCAAGGTCTTCAACCAAGACTTCATTGTAGACGAACGGTACACTGTCACCAAGGAACTCGGCCAAGGAGCTTATGGTATAGTCTGGTGCGTCTTACAACCGTCTCGTCTCCGACGTCTGCGCTTAAGCGAAAAAACTGACATGTTTCCTTGTCGACAGCGCCGCGGTTAACAACCAGACCAACGAGGGTGTCGCTATCAAGAAGGTCACCAATGTCTTCAGCAAGAAGATCCTCGCTAAGCGCGCTCTGCGCGAGATCAAGCTACTACAGCACTTCCGCGGCCATCGCAATGTAAGAAACACAGCCATATGTACACGTGATCCCGAGAAGTTATTCTGATCAGCAATGGAAAGATCACATGTCTCTATGACATGGATATCCCCCGACCAGACAACTTTAATGAGACCTATCTTTACGAGGGCAAGTACCAGCCAATTATCCAATTGACATGACTCGAAAGAACAAACCACAATTGGCTAACACCAATCATGTATACAGAGTTGATGGAATGTGATCTGGCCGCTATCATCCGCTCCGGCCAGCCCCTGACCGACGCCCACTTCCAGTCCTTCATCTACCAGATCCTCTGCGGCCTCAAGTACATCCACTCGGCCAATGTCCTCCACCGTGACTTGAAACCCGGAAACCTGCTCGTCAATGCCGACTGCGAATTGAAAATCTGTGATTTCGGTCTTGCGCGCGGCTTCTCCGTTGACCCTGAAGAGAATGCTGGGTATATGACCGAATATGTCGCTACCCGATGGTACCGTGCTCCAGAGATCATGTTGAGCTTCCAGAGTTACACAAAAGCTAGTAAGTTCCATCTTGAGACCCCCATAAACCTGCCAAGCCTCTCTCGAGAGGAAGAGAAGAGCGTCAGCTAACAAGCTACATCACAGTCGATGTCTGGTCCGTGGGATGCATTCTCGCCGAGCTCCTAGGCGGCCGACCTTTCTTCAAGGGCCGCGACTACGTAGACCAGCTTAACCAAATCCTGCACATCCTGGGAACCCCCAACGAGGAAACCCTTCTGCGCATCGGCTCGTCACGTGCCCAGGAATACGTGCGCAACCTGCCGTACATGCATAAGAAGCCCTTCCCTTCTCTCTTCCCCGCCGCTAACCCCGACGCTCTCGATCTTCTCGACCACATGCTAGCCTTCGACCCCTCGTCGCGCATCAGCGTCGAGCGCGCCCTCGAACACCCTTACCTCCAGATCTGGCACGACGCCTCCGACGAGCCGGACTGCCCGACAACCTTCAACTTCGACTTTGAAGTGGTTGATGAGGTCGGCGAGATGCGGAAGATGATCATGGATGAGGTCTTCCGCTTTAGGCAGCAAGTCCGCACCGCGCCGGGAACGACTCCGCATGGTGGCGGACAGGCGCAGGCCGGCCAGGTGCCCATGCCGGATCCTGGAAACCAGTGGCGTGCCGAGGACCCGAGGCCGCAGGAATATCCGGCTCAGATGGGCGGTCTTGAAGGCGAGCTTGGGGGACGATGAATGGCGAATGAGAAAGCTGATTGTTGATTAGTTAGGCAGGCGTTGAATTTAGTGTGCGACTATAGGTCAAGGGCCTAAAGTTGGTTTGGATAGAAACCATGTTGAAAGAAAAGAAATTCTGCGTTGGGATATGAATAAATGAACAGCTTTGATGAATTTACCTATCTTGATACTTACCACCCTTATTTGAGAGAATGTTGTACAGCGCCTAGAAATGGATGGTGAACAGAATCTCTGCAACAAAAAAGACGATCCAAAAAGGCCGAAGAGAAGTGTTCAGGCGAATGGATACATATGCCCACTACTTGTAACATTAAACTATGGTTCAATATCAAAATGAGACGAGACAAGTGGATATGTATCATTTCAAGAGCATATAACCCATCACATCTAGGACCCCTGGTTGATTTGTACGCATCGTAAGCTAAAGTCTCTCATCCACAATGCATCTTGTTTGACTTGTGAAAGAAACTAAAGGTGCTGAGTGTAGACAATAAGAACATCATCTGTGGGCTGCGAGCTGTGAGCATATAATATAACTGAATTCCGTTACAGTTATAGTTTGTATCTTTCCTATTTATATAAGCTGGTATGATATCTTACAGGTGGAAAATCTGCCATTATATATGTGGAGAGAGATATTCTAGATTTTAGAAAGAATGAGCCGTTCAAAGGAAAAGGTGGTGTGTGAGTAGTATATAGAAGTCCCAAGCAGCAAGTCTTCATATCCAAAAGCTACCTCTTTATATCGAAGGCCGCCTCCTTGTACTCTGATACTATCGATGTGGCCTAAGTTGCATTCGATGGTTTGTACAACTGAAGCAGAATTTCTTAGTATAATCAGATTTGACAAATATAGCTCCAAACATTTCGGTTTCGAGACACGTGATTCTGGGATTTTGATACTTCAGACCACAACTTGCACGGATGGAATATTTTCCTTGCCCGTAAAAAACGCGTGTCGTACCGTTGGCTACACCACCACGATATCACATCTGTTCGTTAGGTTGCCTATATCAGCCAGTCTTCCTATCTCCTTGAAGGTATCAGTAGTTCTTATCTCTCAGAATAACCGAGCAAGTATGTATTTTGGTACAATTTATCAGAAACCAGAACCAACCAGAAAAGGAAATGACCATATCTTGAAAGCAAGACCGGCTGTCGGGGCTAGACGGAGTATACCAGAGCTGACGCAGCGCATCCATGTTGCATTGCCGCCCTGTGCCCGCCAAGCTGTGAGTGGCTGCCCTCGCAAGGGGGAAATCATGAACATTAACCCAAAATGTCGATGTCATCGTCATGTGCGGCCCTGTGATCTGGATCAGATTTTCTCTCTCCCCGTGCCCTCCGAGTGTGTGTGATGTGTGATAACACGCTTGTGCGGCGGCCTAGGTACTTGTTCGGTGAAATTCTCCAAATACTCACGAGATTGCGAGGGGAAGGAGAAGGGGTAGGAGAAGGGGAAGGGAGAGTCCAGAACAACATACTACGACGGCGCGGCTATCTACATTGGCATCATACATCTCCGTAAGGTAATGAATGTATGCCGGTTGGTACGTGTCATCGAGTACAATGCCGTTCACTTGATTGTTCGACGACCCTGTCAAACTATGCCTGTATCTGTTCTTATTATCTGTTCTTATTATCTACATATGTACTTCCCCACGCAGGCGTTCCGAAAGCCAGGTATTTGGAATACATCAAGATTCAACTACGAAAATGTGACTTCGATATCTGATTAATCATTACCAACCGTGATTGAACGCAGAACGCTGGACCCAATTTCCAGGGCTAGCAGCTTGGGATGGGAGCTTCCCCGCACTAATAGAACGTGGACATGGGGTAGAACAGGCCCAGTTGGGGATGGTGCGTTGATAGCAGCGAGGGTTGAGGTACATATGTACCTAGTCCTCGGGTTGCAATGACGATAAAGCTATTGGGGTCTTTACATCAGTGATTCAGTGTGCCATCTATCCTATGGACAATAGCTATGCATTTCAATCCCGAATATGTTATCCATTCAGGTGATGAGGGGAAGCTTTGTGTGCCGGTGGAAAGGGAAGTTCTTGATTGGGTTCTTTTGGATGTCAGCTTGTGAACTAGGGTCTACGTGTTTCTACGAAAATGTACCTAGGCGTATATTATTCCATGTCTCTAATAAGTCTAGGTGCACATATGTCTATCTCGAGCTATCCCAATTTTTCTTCATTTCTTTCCCTTGTCTCCCCAAAGACTGTTCACCCTTCGACCAACCGGGTGTTCGTTGACGGGAAAGCTTCTTGACTGTTGTCTCGCACCAAACGGCCTTACTTCCCTATCCCTAGGCGATCTCAATGAAAATCTCGCAATAAGAAGAGAAGAGGGGTTCACAGCCGTATCATCACTTCGACTTCATCACAATGGACGAGAATCTAGACGAGAATGCTATCCGCGAGCTTGAGGAGGTGCTCAACACTAAGATCTACCCGGGCACCGAGATCATGAAAGATGTGGGATCGCACCATTTCGTCAAGTCACAGAGCGGCGCATCAGACGTGCTCGTGCCCCAGCCCAGCAACGACCCCAAGGACCCGCTGAACTGGACTCCCAAATGGAAGGCCATAGCCCTGACGTGCAGCCTGTATGTTGGATTCAGCCTCAACCTCGGTCCCTTGGCACTTGCGCCCATGTTCGGTCAGTACTTACGTAGTTATGGCTTGAGTCTTGCCAGCAGCCACCCCGAGTTGTACTGAGCGGTGTGATACTAATTTGACGTTATACGTAGAGGACTACGTGGCCGAGTGGAATAGGAGTCTTGCGGACGTGATACAGTTCACTGGTATGTCGAATCACAAGCTGCGGCGGGCACACTTATCTGTCTAACCGTCCATCTCAGGGGTCTCCATCCTGGTTCTAGGTTTCAGCAACTTTTTCTGGGTACCCATCAGTGTCTCATTTGGACGCCGACCCGTCCTGATCTTCAGTACACTTATCTGTGCGGCCTCGTCTATCTGGCGTGCCCGAGCGACGAGCTACAACTCCTTTATGGGTGCCTGCGTGTGAGTCTTTCTCTTTGGTTTGGGTCGGTTTCCTAGATACACGCTTGGCTTGCTGCTGATGTAATATTTCTCAGTCTCAACGGATTTGCCGCTGGCCCTTGTGAGACCATCCCACCGCAGGTTATCACCGATCTAATCTTTCTGCACGACCGTGGGAAATACAACACGCTGTATTTCGCCCTCTACTTCATCGCGCTAACAGTAGGGCCCATCATCTCTGGTGCCATGGCCTTCCATCTCGGGTGGCGCAGTTTCTGGTGGTTCAACACGGGACTGTTGGTCCTCGGCTTCCTACTGCAGCTGTTCCTTTTCCCCGAGACTAGATACCTACGGCTTCCTGCGGAATCTAAACAGACCGTTACACCCGGTAAGGCGACTGTGGAGACGGATGAGAAGCCAGTCGACGAGGATCTCATCGCCAATGGCAAAACCGGCAGTCCAATAACGGGAGACAAAAGCGAAGACAACCAAGATCCCTGGCTCGGTCGCGGCAAGCCCGGAAAGGAACAGTTCAAGCTCTGGGCGAAATACGAGGGCGGGCTATTCCGCGAATTCTGGATCCCGTGGTACCTGCACGCCTTCCCCATCGTCGAGCTCGCCGCTTTCATCGTCTCGTTCTCAGCCAGCGGCTTCCTCGTCGTCAACTTGTCTCAAACCCAAGCCTTCGCCGCGCCCCCCTACAACTTCTCGTCGCAGACCATCGGCCTGTTTAATCTCGCTGTGCTCATCGGCGCGCTTATCGGGTTGGTGACGAATGGCCCGTTCTCAGATTGGATCGCGGCGCATCTGACGAGGCGGAATAACGGCGTCCGAGAGCCGGAGATGCGCCTTCTGGCTATGATCCCGTATGTCTTCATTTTGATTATTGGCAGCGTCGTTACGGCTGTGGGATACGACCTCCATTGGCGCTGGCCTGTGATTGTGGTTGTTGGGTATACGGCTCTCGGCATCCAGGTCGCGGCTTTGCCTTCGATCGCGTCCACGTATGCTGTGGATAGCTATAGACCGGTGACGGGGTCTCTGTTCGTCGCCATTACGGTAAACAAGAACGTCTGGGGCTATGGCGTCAGCAAGTTCTTGCCGGTATGGGCGGCCGAGTCGGGGTTCCGACCCCCTATCCTTACGAACATGGCTCTGATTGTGTTTTTCTGTGCCTGTGGGATCATATTCTGGTTTTATGGGAAGAAGTTCCGGGGGATGACTAGGAACTCATTTGTTCATAAGCTATGATTCCTGTTGTTAGTCTTTAGTCGAAAAAAAAAAAACGAGTTTTCGACCCACCCCTCGCATACAGTAATGTCGTTTTCAGCTCAAATAGTAAATGGTTTTCAGTTATTCGTTTTCTAGTTAAGGGGCGATGCAACAGTCAGTAAATCCAGCGTCCAGACTCGGAACTACCTTGAGGGCCGTGACACATAGCCTGCAATCGTACTTCTCGTCGACGGTACGTACCTGGCAGCGTCGAAATATTATCATTTAGTTATAAGGGGAGAGTGAGATGGATATATATCATACTCTAGGTCTTGTTGATTGATATTGAAATGAGATGGATTCTCACTGTTATCATCGTGTTAAAAGGTCTGGCTCGAGAAGCCCGAAAGGAATAGAATGGGAAGAAGAAAGTTTAGAATCGACTGACTGATAAGGTAGTTTAATTGATTGATTGATTTAATGTAGTGTAGACTATACACAGGAGCCTCCCCCAAAGGGGTACCGGACCTGGTAGTACACCCTCTCACCAGGGCGTGTACCGATTCTTGCCTCAAGGGCTGAGCGGTTGAATACAGGTAGGTCACACTCCAACTTACATGGTAGAATACATTGAAAATGGTCAATTTGATTGGATCATCCCTTACGTAGTCTATCTCGTGCAGTGTCAGAAGAGCTTTGGCATTCCACAGGTCAAAGGAGTACCAAGTAGGACGCACATTACAAGCCTCAGCCCCATTCAGGAGCGAACACAGTCCGTAATCTCTCATAGTAGTCAGGAATCGGGGCAGTATGAGTCATCACAGGGTTGATAGACCTCCTCCTAGTTGATTGGGTCGTGATGGCGACTTCTCACTTCTCTTATGTCACTTGATATCTATTCATGGGCCCCGAGCCTCCCTTTTGAAGAAAGAAAGGTTTCAAACATCATCAAGATCGGGGCCCTTGCTATCCTCCATACGACCGACCTAAGACCCGATTCATGGCCCGGGGGGGGGGGGACTTCTATAAATTGCCCTCTAACTCTAAGGGATTTACGTGAGTAATATATCACGATACGATAGAGTTTCTGTTGCTTGGCTATGATCTCTTCGTAATGAGGTCGGAAGTATTACCGCTTGTCGAGCCATCTTGCGATATGAAGCCATGTCAAGTCGGAGGCGGTGTTTCTGGAACGATGAAAGACACGAGAAGATATTTTGAATTTCGGGAAGATTTGATAGCACGGTGAATCGGAACCTGAGAGAAAGGTCCAGAAAACTTCTCGTTCCGGTATGAGTAAGTTTATTCTGGATATACGTCTATGACCTTCTCGTCAATGATAGGCTTTGAATTAATAATAATGAATAAGTTGAACAGCCACAAATGAATCTTCACATGCTATTCAAATTTGTCACATTTATTAATAGCGGGATCCGTAAGGTCAAGCTGACTTTCGGCGCTCTATTCTCCACGTCCAACGGCGGAAGGCCCGACCCCTTTTGTGATGCTCAGGTAGGTCGTGAATGCTTTTCGGATATTATGAAACACACAGGACGGGGTCTATCAGAAAATCTCTCATAAAAGTTTGGTAAGAGATAGCATAGCTGTTACTCACCCACACAGCGATATTTGCCAGCTTCTCGAAGGGACAGGAACTCCGCGGTTCAGACCCGTCAAGGATGATGATCAACGGGCTTTCCGCGCTATGTCCGGCGGCGGAAGCTGATAGAGTGGTGGAGAATCGTAGTAATTAGGATCAGGCAGCATTTTCGGAATGCTGAAGGTCGGAGCCACCCCGTGATGGAGCCGTAGTGAAAGGTCCGGTTGGCCGAGATTATTTATCACGTTCTACGATGTCATTGCCGTGAAAGAGTGTAGGATCCTCAGGAGCCGCAACTCGCTCGCGGTCCAATACGAGGGCGCGACTACAGCGAGCTATTTGTTCGTGCGGCGGAGGATGTCTTGTGATCCGTTGAGCTGCAGTCAGATCAGTTCAAGTACTAATCCCAGCATCGAAGGACCTTTCCACTGTAGATTAGCCATTTTGAACGGGATTTTGAGCAGCTGGTCCTGTTTAGGTAACGACCTCGGGGCGTGGAGCTCTTTGTGTTGAGAGATCAACAATGAGCTACGAGAAGAGGAAGTTGGTCTCACTGATGAGTAAGGGATCCCGGACCAAGGCGCGATAGGTGAATCCTGCTGAACAAAAGGTCCCTCTCTTTGCAGCCGCAAGGCTTCTGCCCCCGGCATCAAGTTTTGTGGACCGAGCCTATAATGTTTTTGGACACCGGGCAGACCGGGATAGTAGATGATGCTTGGAGTAGCACGAAATGGGCATTGGAAGATGATTCGACAATGAGTCTGAAACAAGCGATATGATAAACTTTATATGAGGTAGGACAAAAATTCCGATAGGTGCTTTTCCCTGGCAGGTCTAAGAGGCCTTGCTGATCCAACGATACGATTTGTCGATGAGCAAAATACAATGTGCTCGATAGTGGATATGAAACTTGATCGACTCACCTATCAACTCACCTATCATATGCAAATGCACACATTAAGACGTCGACTCGAAACGGTCCTGCTTAATCTCGTCACCCACGGCCTCAAACAGGTTGCCTTTCTGGGGATAGTGTGCTGAAGCCAATCTCTCTTTTGGCGAGACTAGCGGTCGATGCAGAGCGCAGAAAACGGCAGTTCGTGCGGCTCAGAGACGCCTTTCATTGGTCGAGTCTAAACAGACTTCTGCAGGTACAGCATACCAATCTTGGAAGGTCTCATTCTCATGAGAAATGGCACCGCCACTAGAGACGCTAGAAATAGAAAAGAAGCATGCTGGAATTTCAGCTGAAAGGGCTGCAATGCCACACTGTTTATCAATGCAGCTGACAGGTCTAAGAATGTGATTTAGTAAAAGATGATGTCGCAGCAGTTTGTTCGCATGGTGTGGCATTACATTGCACATGCATGACTACCTCATACGTACATGATCGAGACCCAGGTGTATACGCACTCTCACCGCCCCCCAAACTCCAGACTTAATCGATAGATCATGTGGCTGAGAAGTGCAGGGCGTTTTGGAAACAGCGGTAGTTAGCCGCGGATTGGTGAATGTAGGGCTTCATTGGCCACTTCCAATCAAACGGTGCTGCCAAATGGAATTGTGCAGTTGGAGTCAGTCAGCTGCTTCTGAAACAACAGTGCCCAGATCGGCAGATCTAAGGGGAAAAAGTGACCCGCTCTCCGAAGCCACCAACTCGAATAGGCATCCCCTCCCCGACATCTCGACATCATCATACTATCTGAACAATTATCTTGCAAAATCCCATCATTCGACCAGATGCTATCACGGATTATGCCGTGTTGTCGCGATGAGATCACCTGCCTCGGATGACATATAACCGAACTCATTTTGATCTTTTATTCGATAGGCAATTGTCTAACGTGGTTAGAACCTCACAATGTCCCGTATTTTATTGTCGCTAGTCCGGGACACTAACAGCACCGATGGCTGTTAGTAAAGGGTAGGCCATAACAAGATCTTCACAGCTGGGGCCTCTCATCACTTTCAGCCGGCGAATCATCACCCACTTCAGAAGGACGGAACTTGCGATTTGGTGACCGCGGATGACAGTTGCAATCCGGGCATGTGTTGTCGGGAAGAGGTCACATTGGGTGTGGGTTGGATGCCGGCAATTGATGTAAGTGACATTATGCCATTCATTGCAAGATTCCAAGGAACCAAACAACGAAACAAACAGCGATTCATAAGCAAAGTAGAACACATCACGTCATAACGTTTGGGCACCTAGAATTGCGGCATAGCTTTGCCACCTTGCCAGCGGATGCATGAAAAAATGACCTTTATGCAGATAGGAAGAGGCAAGGGAGGCAAAGCCAGCCAGGTTACCACATTTACCTCTCAATATAACATTCCAACTCTTGACTGGGATCTGGCTAGGTTTAGCAATGCCCATACATAGTAATATGCGGTCCGTTTGAGATCTACATGCCTGACCAAGTACCCTCCTTACGATGTCACTGTCTCCCTACACGCCGTGGTGCCACTTTCGACTTGCTCCACATGGTCGTCCGACAGAGCCATTCGTCCTTCAGCCTCCTTCCCCATTACTTGGCATTGGAGCTCACAGTAGATGGCGCCCGTGAATATGATGGAATTACCGGATGTCTGACAGAACAGAAAATGGGGCGTTTCTGGCCCTATCCACCCCTTATCCACTACACTGGCTCATGCACCTACTAGAACAAGAAGCTCTCTGTTTATATCAGCCAACCAACCAGATGGGGAAGTGCCTTGAATATCTTATTCTATCTGTCACACTGTTATCCTTGACATTTGATTAGGAGGCAAAGTCTATATAAGTCTTTCACCCTCTTCCCCAAGCTGCCCAAATCCTTCTGTCATCATTCTCATCACACCAATAAACTTCACTCCTTTCCTTCACCAACAAAACAAATAAACAAAATGGTTGCCACCACCTACGCCTTGACGGCTGCTGCCCTGGCTGGCCTTGCTGCTGCGCAGCCCGTTAGCACCAAAGTCGGAACCTTCTCCGTTCCCCAGGTCGCCAACCCCTTCTTCAAGGCCAGCGGCCCCATTGCCTTGCAAAAGGCCTACCTCAAGTACGGCATCCCGGTCCCCGAGGGTCTCTACAAGACTGCTACTCAGCACAAGAACTGGAACCGTCTCCGCCGCGATCACGGCAACGCCACAAACAACCCCACTGCTTCTGATGAGGAGTATCTCACACAGGTTCAGATCGGAACCCCACCTCAGACTCTCACTCTTGACTTCGACTCGGGCTCTTCCGATCTGTGGGTCTTCAGCTCCGAGACTCCCTCTAACGATGTGAACGGCCAGACCACCTTCAACATCGGCAAGTCCACCTCCGCCAAGAAGCTCTCCGGCGCCAGCTGGAAGATCTCTTACGGTGACGGCTCCTCCTCCAGCGGCGATGTCTACACCGACACCGTCGTTGTTGGTGGCGTCAGCGTCTCCGGCCAGGCTGTCGAGTCTGCCACCACTGTCTCGAGCTCTTTCACCTCGGACTCCTCCAACGACGGACTCCTCGGTCTTGCTTTCAGCAGCATCAACACCGTCACCCCCACCCAGCAGAAGACCTGGTTCGACAACGCCAAGGCCAACCTCGACTCTGCTCTCTGGACTGCTGACTTGAAGCACCAGGCTCGTAAGTCTTCTTCATATTCTGGTGGCTGACCCTCTGTAAACATGACTGACATCTCTACTAGCTGGCTCATATGACTTCGGCATCGTCGATAGCTCCAAGTACACTGGTACCATCGGCTATGCTGACATCGACGACAGCCAAGGCTTCTGGTCTTTCACCAACGGCGGCTGGAGCGTCAAGGGCGGTGCCAGCGGTGCTGGCTTCGCTGGTATTGCCGACACCGGCACAACCCTCATGCTCCTCGACGACGCCACCGTGTCGTCCTACTACAAGTCGGTCTCTGGCGCTCAGAACAGCCAGTCCCAAGGCGGCTGGGTCTTCGACTGCTCTGCCACCCTCCCCGACTTCTCCTTCACCGTCGGCGGCACCACCATCACTGTCCCCGGTGACTACATCAACTACGCCCAGCAAGACGGCCAGTGCTTCGGCGGTATCCAGAGCAACGCTGGGATCGGCTTCTCTATTCTGGGAGATGTCGCCCTCAAGTCTGCTTTCGTCATCTTCGACCAGTCCCAGGGCTCTCCCCGTATCGGCTGGGCCGCTAAGTCCACCTAAATTTAGATTTAGGAAAAGGAAAATAAACCATGAGCAACGAATTGTGTATTGGAACATGAGACATTCATGATCGGGGCGGTGGACATAATGACGACCAAAGCTTTCTTGTATCATAGATTTTACTTTTTTTTCTTGACTCATAACTGAACATATTATACCCCTTCAACTTATCTGACCTGCTTTCTTCGCATGAGTGAATCGCGTTGTTGAACACTTGCGCTCCAGCATCTTCGCAGCAATCTCGTATGCGCCTTATCTAGTGAGATGTTGGTCTAAAGATCAACCGACCCTTGCTGGGAACTTCGGAAGCCCTTCTGGGAGATAATAACCCGAGGTGGCGCAAGCTAGAACGCATCCTCATTGACACTAGCAGCCTGCCACATAACGTCCTTAACGCCACAAATTTGAAAATAGGAATAGGACTCTTTGAATTGCCGTAACATTAAATGAATACAATGATAGCATTCTATAGTTGTTTTCTCTTTTTCTATTATCATCGAGGCGAGCTCGAAGACATTTTTAGGTAAACGCCCTTGCGTTCAAATGCCTTTCATTCCCCGTAGCTTGGTCACGCTCCCCGGATTTACTTGGCACGCCACTCCTAAGACACTGTTCGATGCTGCCAAGATCTTTCGGGCGGAACAGATGGCTTTGCTAAGCATTTATATATAATGCCGTCGCTGCCTGACCGAGGCGAGTATTAGTAGAGATCGATCGAGGAGATGCAGACATCACCGTATTTGCAAACATGCAGACGGATGCAGCAAATGTGCTCAGTACTTGACTAATACTTACACCGGGAATGATTCCGCTTACAAACGCCAACGCAAGACTCCCCTTAATAGGCTGAAGATGAGATATCGCGATGATCGCAGACAGGAGCTGAAGCGAGATTCGCCCGCATCCTGTGTTCCAGGCCATTGGCATCAGTGCAAGCCCCCTCCGGCGTGCATGCATTGCAGCAGATGTAGGAGGAGCGATGCAGTGCAGCCTGGCCCAGCTCTCAAAGGGGGCTTTGCCACTCTGGCAGCGGAGTGTTCAATTGACTCTGCAACAACTAGAAGCACCGTCGTTGTGATGAGGAAGATCCAGCCTCGCCATTGCGTTCGCCATTATGATAAGAAAAGTACACGTCGTCGCCCCTCGTCATTGTACTGCGTTAGATATCCGTGGCCACTCCTACAATGAGACCTCATAAGGGCGGTTAAGCCGTCAGAGTCCTCTCATCGGAGAGTGAAGCAGGGCCTCTCTGGTGGCGCAATGGTCTGCTTCGCAGCATTGATGGCAAGAGGTGGACTGTTCGAATGTCTGATTAAAAAAAAAAAATTAAAAGATGATTTTCTCAATTGGGCGGTTGGGTGGGAGAAATCATGGGGTGATAAGAGATGAATTGAAGAAGGAAAAGGAGAAGAACTAAAGGAAGAGGAAAAGACAGAGAAATAAGACTTGAAAAAAAAAAGTAGAAGAGAAGAAGAAAAAGAAATCAACTGGTAGAAAAAAAGAGTAAGAAAACCCAATATCAAAAAAACCAGAAACCAAAGTGAGCGCTGGGGAATTTGGACTATTACGGAGGGGAGAATTGCGATAGTCCTCGGAAATGTGGCGGGCCCCCGATGATTTCTTTTGTATCTCTCTCTTTTTTTTTTTTTCTTTCCTCGTTCTTTGTTTCCCCGTTCTTTCCTTCTTCCCTTCTTAGTTCTTGACTGCCCGTGGGCTTCAAAAAGCTGGCGTTCAGATGTGGCGAGGTGAAGATGCCACACCGTTTTATAGAAGTCTGATGGAAATGGAAATCAGGAGATAAAACCAGCTGTGCTGCTAAAGTTGATAAGTCTTAGGAATGTCTTAAACTTGATCTAATGACTGCTCGTCCACCAAGGTGATCGAAGGAAAATTTCGACGGAAATCCCACTGATCATGTCCTTCCTAGACTTCTTAACAAGTAATATTGCACTACTGTATAAAGTACAAGTTCAAAGGTAATTTTTAAGTCTTCAATAAAGGAAAGTACATGATGTTCTACGTATTAGAAATATTGGTAACAACGGCATTAATACAATCCATAGGGGTAACTAACATTTTCCCTCTATAGAAAAGTCATGGCCAGACAAGTTTTAAGATAAAGAAAGCGTCATAAGTAACTATCTAGCCTCTTACAAGATACAAACAAGCTCTTTAATATATATAGGCCATATCGTGTTATTTTAGTATGATGATAAGGTAAGCAGCAGGCTTGAGTAAGAAGCGAGTTCTTTAGAAAGCATATTTTCGCTGGGTTCATGGAATGAAGCTGACTACTTGACCAGCTGAGAGCGAACTAATCTTTATTAAGCTCTTATGTTACCTCTGAGGTGAGGTAGTTGATAGGTTGTACCGTAATCATATCTATCCCATATCATGTGAGGAGAGATGATGTTGTTGTATTTTCGGAGAATAGGGAAGTTGCATTCGAAGAGTGTCACCGAGTTCCGTGTTGACCGTTTGAAGACGAAAGAACTAAGCAATAGCGTATCGCCGAGTGGGATAGCAATAGGTATATGTATGAAGGGGGGATAGTGTCTTAGATATAATCGAGAAGTTCGACTTCCCAACCTGTTACACTGTTTAATCCTGATATAGATTGTCCCTATCTCAGCTCAACGAATATCATCTATATCTGTAAAATGGGAAGACACAACCAGTCAACATTATAATTTCCTCTCAAGCCGCTATCAACATAGCATCAAATAGACGTCAAATAGCCTTCAGGTGTATAGAACAACTCGAGCTTCAATACAGATATGTCGGACCAATCGCCCTCGAGGCTCGGATGGCATCAGACCGGGAAACACAGAGCGTGTATCGGCTGTTCCGACGAAGCCAGGTATTACCGCAGATCCGGATAGACTTTACCACACGCCCAGCCATGTTGTCAGACAAAGAAGGACGACTCGGCGGCTTGAATAACGTGGCTAACCGCTACGCCGCAGTAGTGTCGTGCAACAGGGACGTCACGTGCATAGGGGCTCTGCAGCACAGCGCATGATAAAGCAACGCGGAGCTTCGGTATAGATCCCGACTCCGAATGATACGCTGGTTGGTATAGCTGTGATGCGTCGATTGACTTACCTAACAACTATGGGCAATGCACATCGGGTATGAAGCGCTCTGGAATCCAAACAACTACTGTTTTTCACCTCAAAAACACGTGGGTTTTTTTTGTTTGCCTTCGGTGCGTCACCAACCAAACATCCCAATCCTTTGGGATGCGCGTGGCGACAGACGATCACTGCGGGGCGCGATTAACAAACCGGGTACACTCCCAAAAGTCCTGACATGTACCCGCAATAGTAAGCTTCGCCGCCTGCCGAGAGCGACAATGTGAGAGCAAATCAAACTGACGAAGAAGACAAATGTAGAACCAATGGTGCCACGTTGACAACGAGATGAATCCATACAAACTACGTACGGCGCCTGCGCCTGCCCACTAATCAGCTTTCGAGATTATCGAGATTGGTGTTGTTTGCTATGGACTGAATCTCTTAGCGCAAGGAAGGGAAGGGGTGTTAAGCGCCGGTCGCCTAATAGGTGTGTATATACTAGCACGACCTCATAGGCTCGATTGGCGTGACGAGGTGGGGAGACAGCGCCGCATCGCAGGTGATATGCATGTGGGCTTGGCTTGGCTTGCAGCTGTGCTACAGGACAATGGCACTTTGCGCTACGGATAATAATCGAGGAACCGCAAGGAGGCTTTGTCGAACACTCCGTAGAAAGGCGTCACTACCTACTAAGACGGTTCCTGTAACGGCAGGCAGATAACCCTTAACTGGATAACCCTGACAGATCGCGACTGTATCATGGCTTCAAAAGGTTCGTCGCATTGCATGCAGCAAAATAAATAAGCAGAGCTGCAGGGAGGCTTGCAAGTCTCATAACATGGGTTTCGATCCACACAGGGCAGGCCGATAAGTTACGAAATCGTAGCTCTGCTGGTCACCTGCAGGTAGTGAGAGGTTTTGTTGCCCTAGGCAAATAGAAATTCGAGACATCAAGAGGCTGGCACAATGGGAGGCGTCTGAGTGAGAAATAATCTTGAACCAATTCCTGCTGCTACCACTATTGAATAGGATTTATGGCAATTGTTGACCATTTGAAGGAGAATGCATATTGGAATAATCCATACCTGGAAATTTACTTGGGAGATCAAAAGAGGATGCGCATGCCTGGTAAGGCTGGGATAAATTAGGGGGTCGGTTTCGGCCGAACAGGAACCTGAAACGATTAGGTGCGAATCGTCAAACCCCCAGATTTGTCTGGGGTCCTAGTGCTAACCCCTGGAGTCATTAACAACACAAACCTGTTAAGATCGAGACCTTTGAATTGAAACTTATCGAGTATTGTAAACATATAAGGTAGACATTGAACACACCATCAAGCCAACGTAAGACTTGAGAAGACTCTTGAATTGTGAAACCAGAGCAATAGCAATGCAAGAAAAGGAGGGATACTCCCTATGCCCGAACCCTGCATGGATCTGTACTAAGGTATGATATTTTGAGGTACACAAGATCTATGTAGTATGGATGAATGATACACAGAGAGACCAGCTTGCCAGCGTCGCATGACCACGAGGCCCTTCCAAGTTGTTTTCTCATGTCCACCGTTGACGGGGCAGAAGTTTAGCTTTTGCTTAACCTTGTATGGAATAAAGGAACGTTGAAAGCAGCCATTGCTTGCAGGTGATCGTTGTGATTTAATTGTAACACCGCCGAAGATCATCCCGCATTACTCCTTATAGAGACTAAGTTGCATCAACGTGGCAAAAAGAATAGCTTCCATGACTTGCCTAAAAACAGTGGTATCTGCAAGACATGATGAAGATTGGTGCTCCGCATCTACCCCATACTGGAACTGCTTGTTTGTACGAATAGAGGAAATAGGGAGGCGATGAGGTGTCAAAAACACACAAAAAGAAACATGAATTTCACTCGCACTCACTTGACCCCTGCTTGCCTGCTGGTGGTGCTAGGTGGCAGCGCCCCCGAGGAGGCTAGAGAAGATCCAGGGTCTATGATTGGCCATCACCAATGAACTCCACTGCAATATAATCTTCATTGATCTCTCGTTGGCTGTGGGATGACTCCATCTCATGCACGCTCTTCAGCCTGTCCAGCCAATGAGCGTATTGCTCAAGCTACGAAATTGTGATTGTGGCCAGTCATCTCTGGTCGATTCGCCAATGACGAACCATCTGTCTCGCACTGTATTTTGGGTCATCCGCCAGGCTTTCAGCTTCTTTCTCTAGCAAACAAGGTGGCTGACAGCAGTTGGAGAGAACGCGCTGACCCAGACGGACACCGTGTAAACTCGAATTATAACGTTACTGCATCTATTTTAGTGGTCTGTACCCAGTGGGCTTGTCGCCGCCCGCCCGCCACAACACTGGACCACACTGGAGCCGGGTGGTGTGCACATCACGAACGCTGTTCTCTCCCTTCTTCTCTTTTTCTCTCTCCTCTTTTTTCCTCTGTCCCATCCCACCACTCAATTTCCCTTCCCTTTACCTTCCCTCTTTCCTCTCCCCTTCAGCCCTTTGGGTGCTATCCCCCTCAAGGTTTCTTCTTTTCATTGCGCGTTTGTGTGTCGTCGTGTGCCTGCTTGTGCTCATTTCAACCGGACTCGTCCCTGCCCTCGGCAATTCCACGAGACAAACTTTTCTCGACAGAGAAAGAGACAACCACCGCCCCCGACATCATTGAAATAGAGCAACAACATCCTTTTGATTCTTGATACCCCCGAGATCAAAAAGAGAAGAAGAAAAATAAAAAAAAAGAGAAAAGAAGAGCGAGAAAGAGAAATCGTGACGTGAAGAGATCGGAACAAAAAGCACTCATCATCAATTCATCCAATACCTACACCACCACGGCTGGCAACACCCCCGAGACTCAATCAACTTTCAACATCAACCAATCCACTTAATCAACAAACTCTGTATAGTTTTCACCTTCGCCTTCGCGACTTTGTTTATCATTTTATTTTCTGATTCTTTTTCTTTCCTTCACCTGGCCATCCTTCGAGGTCTTCCGCTGTGTCGCACATATTACCTGCTATCCGTACATTGCCCTTAATCTTGTCTGGAGCTATTGGTCCGCCACCTTACCAATCATTCCTTCTCGCTACCAGAAGACAAAGAACCTGTCCACAACAAAGAAAGACTGAGTGACACGGTTTCATCTCATTCCTGCTGCTGCTGTTGTCATCGCCATTGCCAAGCAATCACTCTTTGACTGTTCGGTCCTTCTTCCCTCCTCTTCTATTGGGTCCTTCGCTGCTCTCGGACTCTTTGCAACAAGGAGGCTTTCATCCCAAGGCCGTGGCCAGCTGCACTTGACTGCTCAACTGCGCCATCACTACCATCTGTGCTTTCCACCGTCACCAGGTTCTCTGTGCCTGCTAGTAATTATTCCACCCTGCGCGTTATTTCAGTGGCTTCCTCATCGCACTCGTCAGATCATCCGGCAATAGCAACACACCTGCTGCTCATTCCGACATCACGATCCTCGGCTTCCCTTTAGTCGCCATTTAATACTTGTCACCCGACTCAACCATTTGCAGTATACACGGCATCCCGCTAGAATCCATCCATCCCATCAATCATTTTCCGATTCTTGTCCACAACTTACTACCACGGGCAGACGCCTGCTTTCTTGGATTTCTTCTGCCTTCTTTCCACGCCGATCGCGCGTTTGACAAGAAAACATCAATCCTCCTTGCGAATTCTTATCGGAAACCAAGCACCAGCTGCTTGACCCCTTCAGCACCCCGTAATTCACCCAGCATATACTTGACTGTAATATCTGTCGACTGCTCTATCGTCAATACGAGACGTTATCATTCATTTATTACTTAGACTTCACTTCTTAATCAAGTACTGCACCGACCAGGCTTCGAGCAGTATCTCACTCCTCCGAATCACTTTCTTACGCGTTTGAGCATGCACACCGGCGGTCTTGCTCAGATGTCTCTAAACGGTTTCCCCTCCTCGACGGGCTTGGGCATGCCCACCGGTGGTCTCGCCTCTCGACGTGGCGGCCAGAACATCAAGCCCCTTTCTTTCGACAACAAAACCCCAATTGACACCAAGGACAACGGAGTTCCCACCCCGCGAACGAGCCGTGGCCATCTGTTGGCTGGTCTTAGGACGGCACCCAAGTCAGCAACCGCAACCACCTTCGCCAACTCTGCCAGTGTCCAGCCTGGTCGGAACGGCGTCATCAATGAGAATATGTATAGTGTCTCCAACATGTACAATGGGCCCAAGACTTCGCTTCCTCGCATGGCTACTCAGCAGCAGGCACATAACAACATGTCGGGTATGAACCAGCATTACACTGCTGATCAGATCCTGGCACCAGAGTTCCATCTGGACGAGCAGATTCAGGATCAAATCGACCCTAACCTGTATGCTCAGCTGGTGACTGCCAATCTGTATCTCGCTCAGCAGAAGCAGCGCCTCCAACAGCAGCTTCTCGAAGTTCAAGCAGCCGCGCAGCAGTTTCAGGGCCTGAACTTGAATGGCCAGCAGATGCTCCAGCAGCAATTGGCGATTCAGAGTCTCTACCAGCAGCAACAGCAGCTTCAGGCGATGCAGCAGTCCATCAACATTCCCAGCATTCCCGTGCAACAGAATCTTGTGAATATGTACGATCCTAGCACCCAGATGACTTATCTGGTTGATCGTACAACGGGCCAGGTGCATCCCAGCTACAACTACCAAGAGATTCAGCCGAGCACTCCTCAGGGGGCCTACTTCCAGCAGGCTCCTCGAGTTCAGGTATCTCCGCCCCCCGCGGAGAATCAGCAATCTCATCAGCGTACCAGCTCGCCCCCCAAGAAGTCTGACATAATTGTTGAGCCTACTCCTCTTCCTCCGCCATCGGCCAATGCTTTCAGACGCGGACACAAGAAATCTTCGTCATTGGCAAACGTGGTCAAGGGTCTAGGTTTACCTGGCGAAGAGCCGCCCAAGTCGGCTGGCCCAAAGACGGCTTCTTTCCCTCTGTCGCCCATGACCAACGGTGGCTACGGACCCGGTCAGGCTCGCGCTGGCGAACATCCTATCCGTCAACCTCGAGGTCCTCCCGCCCTTGATGAGCTTCGTGCTAAGCCGACAGCCAAGCACGAAGGCAGCAAGAACTTTGCGGCTCGAACACGTCGATCAGCTGTGCACAATCTGGTCAAAGCTGGCCTCGTTCGACGGAAGGGCACTGGCAGTAGCTGTGGCAGTATGAGCCCTGTGTCCGAGGTTGCGGAAGAGGTGGGCACGCCACTTACCGATAACGAGTCTGACTCCGGGCGTAGTGGCTCGGGTAGTCTTTCTGGCGATGCGGAACCTAGCCTCTGCAGCTCTCGCACATCGGCTAGTGGCAGCTGGGGAGCTATCGGCTCGGAGCGTCCTGGCTCACGTCAGAAGCTGCGCAGGAGCGTTGATAGCCAAGCCAGTGTCGGCGAGAACGACACCAGCTTTGCCAGTGTTTTCAAGAATGGCTCTCAGCGCCAGGTCAAGATGGAAGGTCAAGAGGGCCAACGAAGAGCGCCCAGACTTGTGCTCACCAGCGCAGAAAAGCGTAAGGGTGGAGTCACAGTTGCCTAATTGCTCTTCAGAGACCGACATTTTCTTTTCTTCACGCAATTACGATTGCATGTCCCGACGTTTCTCGCGTTTCATGACCTCAGCTCGAAGCGGTAGAGCCTCGTTGAGCTTTAATTTCTGATGAACGGATTGGATGGCATATCTTCGGAAACACGGGTTTGCCTTTCCCTTTATCGACTTCTCATTCCGATCGCTACTGAGCGACTGACATAGGTGATGGTGTATGTTATGGCACGATACTCAGACTGGACTCCACTTCGATAGAGCTGTATGTGGGGGCCATGGAGGTTGGGAGATTCTATCTCCTTTGGGGGTCACCATTTGCACAATTGCGTTCCTTTTCGCGTCGTTCACTTAGCCGGGTAAAGCCCAGCTGCCTCAATTTACACATGCATTCGGTTTTAACGGGGTAGAAACAAATAGTGGGCATGGGCCATCGCACTTACGACTCTTGTGGATGGTAGCCGCCCTGAGTTAGGGTTGGATGGAGTATGTTATCTCCTCGTCACCCATTTGTCATAACCCACAAAGGGGAAAAGCTAGTTAAGGATGAAATTAGGTAGTTCAATGGCAAAAGCACAAATTTGCAAGCCAGCAACCGTGTTTATCTCGCTCGCTTACTGTGTGACTGATCTACGTGATGCTTGCGTTGTTTCCTCTTTTGCTCTTCGCGGGATAGACAAACTAGCTCGCGCGGGGTTTGATGTCTGGTGCTAGTATAGACTACTCATGCACTCGTGAGGGGTCGGCTTTCTTGTATAGGCCGAGTTGCGAGAAGACTAGGACTACCTCTACCAAGTGTATAAATCCAAAATATACGAAAGTTGCAAGGGTGCTTGGTTATCACAGCATCTGGGAAACTATCGGCTGAGCGACGGGTAGAAACGAGTCTTGGAGGGGTAACGAGTGCCCTCTCGGATCTGAGAATCGGGTTTATCAAGTTTCTAGTCGTTTAGCTTGAGGCCTTACCGCAGTCTGTACGACCACTCTCAAGGATCCGCGCCTAGTCCGGTGTTACTAACTATAAGTCCGGCAAGACAACAACATATAAAGCTCTCTTCGAGTCCGAATATCTGTGTCGAGGAAGTTGGTTTTAACTTCTTCGTTAACAAGAAAACCGGCGAACCCGGTAAACCTGTCCTTGAAATCCTACCTCGAAAGGCCTGAACATACCCCGGCCAGAGGACCAGAAAGAAGAACAAACATGCCGTGGCCATACAAGACAGTTCTCGTCATAGGCTGCACGGCGGGCATCGGCGTGGCCTTGGCCGAGCGCATGATCGAGGCCGGCTGCTTCGTCATTGCTGCTGGGCGTCGTGAGGATCGCCTTGAGGCTTTCAGGGCGAAACATGGGGTGGATAAGGTTGCTATCTCGAAGGTGGACGTTACTGAGTTGGGAAGCTTGAAGGGTTGGGCAGAGGGGTGAGTTCTTTGACCTTTTGGCTTCTATTTGTCTCTTTTTGTCTTGAATAATTACTTTTGCTTCTGTTCCTGTTTCTGTTCTTCTTCGGAGTTATCTAGGCGTCTGCGTCCTTGGACGTCTGGTTGAACGTTGGTGTGGATGGAATTTATCATCAAGAGGGAAAAACAACAGCAATATGACTCCTACGACACTCCCAGAATGCGAACAACAACCTCATCAGATATCTATTCGAGGAACGTAACTAATCGCCTTCCCACTCTCCAGCATCATAAAGTCCCACCCAACCCTAGACTGCGTAATCCTCAACGCCGGCATCCAACGCACGCTCAACTTCACCTCCCCCTCTACCATCGACCTGTCCCTCGTCGACGCCGAGATTGCCACGAACTACACCTCAACAGTCCACCTCGCGGCCTCCTTCCTGGCCCACTTACAATCCATCGCGCCAAACCCCGCAGCACTGGCATTCGTGACGTCCGGTCTGGCACTAGTCCCCCTACCTCGCTGCGCGGGCTACTGCGCAACCAAAGCCGCGGTACATAGTCTTGCATGGTCGATGCGGGCCCAACTCGCCGCACACGACGGCAGTAAGCACATTCGCGTCTTTGACATCATCCCGCCCGCCGTGCAGACCGAGTTGCATTCGCAGCAGCCGGATTTGGTGAAGGAGGGGCTGGGAAATATTGGGATTGAGATTGGGGAGTTTACGGAGGAGGCTTGGGAGGGTCTGGAGGGGGGGAGAGAGGAGATTTTGGTCGGGCCGTTGAAAAAGGGGGCAGCGCACGTGGAGGATGTGAAGCGTGAGGCTTTTGAGAAGATGAAGGCTGGGTCTAAGGGGGTGACTACTTGATAATGCGGTTTGAGGGGCGAGGTAGGTGGAGGGGATAAGTGGCTTGGGTTGATATTTTCTTGTCTAACTCCGTCCAAACGTTTCAAGGTCATAGGAGGAAGGTCATGAGAAGATCCAGCCTTGTTTGAATGGATCACTTCCCTTCTTTCATATCAGAAAGCATTTGGTTCTGCCAAATGGAGATCTAAGGCAACGCTTCGCAGGCCTGATGCATAAAGAGCAGCATGTTAGTCCAAAAAGAAAGCAAGGTGATTTGATTACTACTACTTCTTATCTGATCATCTCTGCTCTCTACCCGTGAGATAGTGATGAGAGGAGGATTGATCGGCTACCTATATATCTTGGGTATATGGGTAAGGGGTGCGAAGGAAAGGTAGACTGATACTGTCCGATTGGACTATAGGGAGGAGAAGGGTAGAGTATTCCTGGACGGATGCCGCGATATGGTAGATGAAAGTTGAGTTGAGCGAGAAGTTGGCAGGTGGGCGTTTAGGACCGATAGAAGCTCAACCAATACTTCTCAGCTTGGAAGTCGCTTCATCTGATTGCTCCCAAACAAGGCTTCTGATGCTCATTGTGATTTCGCTGGGGAGCGAGAGCGGTCTTAACAGAATGACTCATCACTTATACCGGTAGAGTTCCATGCCTCTTACGGGAACTGTTACGCCACCAACCATGATTCCAAGCTGTCCAAAGCCCCTCGGCAGCCGTCCTTTTAGGTCCCCTCACTTTGTCTTTGTTCAGTCGTGAGTTCTGCTCTCTGACAAATCTCACTATCCCGACGGTTTGAATAATGCCCATGGCAACGAAGAGTGAACTGCTCAGAGCGAAAATGGCGAGCAGCATAGTATGTGCGCCGCGGTAATACATATCGCTCAACGGCCAGGTCCCGTTGTGCTCAGGTGCGAGTTCGGCTCCGACTGCAATCGTGATGATCAGATTTGCAAGCGACAGGATGGCGTCAAACGCCACGGTCCACAGGGCTTCGGTGTGGGTGTACGCACAGCGAGCTAATATCGAAAATATCAGTGACGCGCCGCCTATGGCGGTTGTAGCGTAGTGTAAATATTTCAGCGAGGTCGGGGCGTGGTCGTTGGATAGTTGTGCTTGGTTGGGAATGTCGTCTGTTATGGCTGATGGTGTTTGACAGATCCAGACTATCAATATCAGGATCTCGTTCCAGAAGGCCGCCATGCTGAAGTGGCTTTGGACAAGCCGGAGCCGTCTGATCCATCTGTAGTGTGCTTTAGACGGATGAGGAACCTCGGCGCTGTTGGCCTTGGTGACAGATCGTCGTGAACTAGAATCTGAGGTTGATGCTGGTCTTGGATATTCTTCGTTGACAACGGTTGGTCTTTCTGGAGCTTCCATGTCGACGACGGGCGGCCTTATTGGAGCTTCTAGCTCTGGTGGTTCTGCTCTTGTCGGTGAACAATTTGTATAGTGTGTAGAATAAGAGCCCGTTGATACCGCTGACAGTGTCGACCCCGTACTTGTTCTATCTGATATTGACGACACTCTCGCCCCGACACGAGCTCTCTCTGACACTGGCGATGGTGCTGATCGCGTATGTGTTCTATCTGATACCGGCGATACCGACTGCGAACACTCTCCGTCTGATTCTAACGATGTCGATAACACACGCGTATCAATCGGCCTTGGTGGACTTGGACTTCTGGACATTGATGATCGCCTTACCGTTGGGTTGCTTGACTTTGGACGACGCTGTCTTCTACGAGTAGGTGCTCCCGTCGGTTGATTCTCGGACATGGCAGTTGGTTCTAGAAAGGACTTAAGTAGGGTTAAGTAGGGGATTTCTCGTATCGTTAGGGCTTTCAACAGTGAGTTAAAGGTCCTGTTGGGACCAACAACATCTGGTTGTCCGTTAGAAACTATGGATGTTGGAGTGGAATGTGATCAGTTATTTGATAGAGATACCTTTCTTTGTTCTGATATATATACGAGTGAGCTCAAAACCAACGCAAGCTATTTTGCGTTATGGCTGCAGTCTGATGATAGGAAGAACGTGTACCTGGTACTCGAGTTGGACAGCTTGATACCAACAGCTCTGGGACAAAGCCTATTCTCCTGTAATTAAACAGACGATGCATACCGATGAAAGGCATGGAGGACAAGTGCGACAGATGGCCCGAGTGATGGGAGTGGTCGTATCTGCTTCTAGTAAGGTGCTTCGCAGAGTCACGAGAATATCCTAGAAACCAATCCACTGAACAGAATGCGCAAGCGGTACTGATACTAACCAACATGGCTAAAAATGGGCAACACATTCTTTGGCCAACGACAACCTTTGTTCGCAGAGTGCATCGTGAAGATATTCGCGATTCTTTGTTCTCGTGATGTCTTACTATCGGCGTTCGACACTGCTGATAATCCGACCAACATGCTGGGGTTCATTTTCAATGAAAGCTACAAGACTCTCGCTGTGATTTCATCAAGTTCTTGTGCCCAACGGTAAATTCCTGGGGCCGTCTTTGTTTGATAATTTCCCCAGTTTTCTTCTCTCGCTTTGACTCTAGGGATGTCAAGAGGCATGGAGTTGTTACACACCATCCTAGGGAGTTTCGTGTAAAAGCCGATAGCCTCGTTAGTACCTCTTTGTTTGTAGGTGTTAGTCGGGGCAACGGAATGTTCAGTGAACTCGAGATTCCTGTCGACCACACCTCCCCCCCAAAGTTTTGGGAGATTGATTAAACAGTCAATCTCTAATCAATACCACAGCAGAGACTTCTTTGGATCTTGCCTGCTGATCTCAGGACCTACGCTCACCTAATGGGCTATCAGTAAGAATTGGACTGAGTAGAGGGCAGTGTGTTGGAGACGGTAAAAATGGTCTTTGCCATATGCCTATCGCGATTCTCTGCGACGACGGGGATAGTTCGGAATTCGCATCTAACCATGACGGCGAATAAGCTTCGTAGGATAGTACCTAATTGGCTATGCATCAAGTAGCGAGAATCATCTCATCTAAGACAATCACCGTAGCCCTATGCGACAAACTCAGATTCGGAGATAGAACTTGGAAGGGAGCCATGTACGAAAGAAGTAGTTGGGAGTGACTGATCTGCTCTACGTAGACAGGTAATCATAATCATGGTCGTACGCGGCGATGAAAAGTCCGGCGATGCGAAAGATAGCCTTCCTGTCTGGTCAAAGGAAGCGAGATGCGCCGGTGCGGCAAAGAACCTTTACAAGGTCGCTGATCAGATCATGTATCTGCCGGATGCACCCCGGATTTGACAGTTCTCGCACAGTCCCCATAATTCCAAGAGCTTGAACAGAGGTGCCACTGTCGTGCATCGGTCCACCTGTCTATGCATAAAGCTAGACTAGACGAAGAAACACGCTGGCTCCAACGTCAGCCGAACCCGGACCTCATGGTCCATTGTGCAACAGGGAAGGCTGCAGGCCGCCATGTAAGACGCCGATTTACGAGGGTGACAAAAACCCACAGGTCGAGATGTTGTGGAAACAAACAATGAAATAGACGCGAGATCTGACATGCGGAGATAACAAATTAAGAGCTGTGCCGCGATGGGTATCCACCTGCAATGGTTCCTTGGGAAAAATAAAACCGATGATGTCTTGTTTGCCTTTTACGCGCATATGCACAGAGGTTTTAGATTCGGCAAGCTCGGAAGCCAAGATCGATGGAGTCTTCAATTGCCATTTTCCTACTAGTAGTTCTTCCTTATTTTCCGCGCGAGAGACGACAACAAGCGGACAGCCTGACTAAGATTTTCTCTTGGCCGCATCGAGAGTAAGAAATCGGTCGGAGTGACTTTTTCTTCCGAAGGAGCTAATTATTCTTTCTTCTCGATTGAAAACTCGGTTTTTGCCTCCGTCGGCTACGGCGAATTCGATAGGCATATTAGTCAGGGAGGAGTTCCATCCCTACGTTGACGACGGAAGCAGGAGAGATGTGAGACCACTGTACTGCGCTTCAAGGTGTATCTGTCACTCGCCAAATAAGATTTAGTCAGCAGACGCAAGTAACACGCGATCGACGGACTGTTGGCACAAGCTCAATTGTAGCTCTTTTCGTCATCATGGCGTCGTGTCGTACAACAGCCAACAGCTACCTTGAATATGATAATCTCCGACCTCGGTATCGTGTTAGATCAGCAGTTACGCAGCACCCCAGTTGTTCGAATTACTTCGTCATCCTCACGATGACAAGTAGGATAATCTCTACACGCGATCCTGGGAGACAAAATACAAAGTTGGGCTGGGAGTACTTTTGGAAATGGTCGACATCCACACGGATTGCGCGCTGGCAGGCAAGGTGCCAGATCTGCACTATTGACATGTGAGCAAGGGACCCGGCCGATTGGGGGCTTGTCAATCTCGTAGGGCTGAAGGGGTCCTCTAGTATAAACTACTTGTACTGCACCGTCATTGGTGAACGCTGAGCTGTTCGTTGTGGGCACATCATCGTGCATGCGGCACTTTTTTATTATGATGTCGGTGAGCGGTTCGGGCTAGTTGTTCGAGCGCAAGTTTCAAACTGATGCATGGTGAGCTGACTTATACGCAGTACTAAGGCTGTTGCGATAGAACATTAGTTCTCGGGTACGCGAGCGGCATTGTAGTATTTTGCCGCTGCGATGGAGACGGTGAGCAGAAGCAACTTCTGGTCGGAAGATTTCTCGTGCTATTGGTGTAGCCTGACCAGCTGATGAGCGACCGCTATGGAGTATTATATTCCAGTCAGTCTTCCCCCTCCTCAACCGAACCAATCGCTCGGTCTGACGACCAGCAGTGAGGGGCGCGGTTCAAAATGCACCCTTGCCCAATCAGGCCGTGTCTGGGCCATGGAGGCCCCCCAGCCTTTTGTGAAGTAGGTACATCTATGCGATGCATGGCGTCTGTCTATTGCAGATAATCCACACACTGTCGAAGCAAGGCAGCGTCATGATTCGGCTGGCGCTTGAGGGACCACTCCCAAGCCTCAATGGCAAGCTGACATACAGGCGAACAAAGCAGAGCAACGACCTCGCAAAACATCGCGATTCGATCGCCACATGTGCGCTTTTCTCCCCCTGCCTTTCATTTCCTCTTCATATGATCCATTACAACACCGTAACCATTGGTAATCCGGATGGCTGGTACCAAGAGGCGGTGAAGCGAGGAGTAGCGGGTTCTTAGTTCGTTGTTGTTACCCACTTGATTACGGCGTTAAAGGTTGACGCTTGCGAGGCTTGAGGCTCGAGGCATCATCAAGAAATTGCCGAGCCGGCAGGGCTCTCGCACAACACAAGGATCTGATAAGACCTGCATCAAAGCATCTCGGATGGACGGTGGACTAACTGGGGGTGCCCAAATGATAACCCCGCACTTGTCCTTTGCTTCTCCGACGGAAGATACAGTACAGTATGCGGATAACCTTTGGCCTGATGATTTTGAACCTTGTCATTCTGTAGATGTCCTATGGCCCTGTGTTCCAAAACACAGGTTCATGTAGGACTGGTCTTTTGTCGCTGGTTATCGAGAGAGCTGACCGGCCTCGGACCTGCGTGTGTGCCTCATTGCAGTAGCGTAACGGCACCAGACTCATCCAACTTCTCACAGGGCTGCTAGCTTGCCCTACGTATTGTTAGCCTCTTCGGCTTTGTTTGTTTATTGGAAACGGGATCAGTTTACAAAGGGCATGAACGAATATATCATTTCCTTCCTCAATGCGTGACTGACAAGTCGTAAAAGCGGAGCATCGGACATTGTCCCTCATCCCCTCCCGTAGACTTTCATCTAGGAAGTAGTCCCTGCATTCTGGGTAATAAGCACTTGTGATCAATTCGCCCCGTCACGCGTCTATTATGCTGTCATCTCGATATGTTATCTGTCAGTCTACTATCAGGTCGCTTCCATGGCCTACAGCCTCGGACTTTCTTGTTATGTATACAAACGTCAAAGACAAAAACAACTAGCTGACGCGACCTGGTCAAATCAGCAGGAGCAGGATGGAATCGCGCGACATACAACCTGGTGCTGATCTACCTGGTGTAACGAAAAAAGAGAGTGTCGGCAGACACTGCAGCATCATCCCTGGCCTAGCTTGGCTGGGCTGCATTTCTCCACAACCCCTAACAGCGCGATGTGACGCTATGCGCTTTGTTGCTGCTTGCTCATCGCAATTCGTCACGTTCAGTGTTCTTTCAGCTGACTTGTCAATGTTTAGGCCACTACTCCAATCGGACCGCTGTTGATCTGCTTTTATCCCTCTCGCCTCTCCCTACCCACTATTATTATCATGGCCTTCTACGATAAAATCGCTTTTCTAACTATCCCTTTTCTTTGTTTCCTGTCTCCAGTGCGTAATCAGCATGGCTCTTACCCTAGTCATGCCTCAAGAATTCGTAGTTCGCATTCGTCCCTCAGTGGCGTGCTCTATTATTCAATTATCAGCCCGCCACCTGCCGCCTTTACTTCTACCATCTCATCTAGGCTAGGCTTTGAGGCTGACGGTGAAAGATCCGAGCATGACGGATTTCAGGGAGAGAGACACAGACAGCACGAACAAGAGAATGTACCATCCCAAGAAACCCACCCACTCTCTAGGTAGGTAGCTCTCCACCCGAGTCCACATCCTTACTCAAGGCCCCTTGTATCTTCGGATTGGCTATAGCGTAGTGCTAGCAAAACATGCCATGGCCTTGACTATCGTGATCCTGCACCCGTATTGTACTCTATTTTCTTATATTCTCACGCCCTCCCTAGCGGGCCTTCCCTTTGTCTACCCTCCCAACCGGCCGTGGCTCTCTTTTTCCCTTGGTGCTGGCTCGGCCGCGAAGGATAATACATGTTATTAAAAACCGCCGGTCTCACCTTCTCTACTTCCTTTCATTCTTACACCTGTGCCACCCCACGGAGCGATAGGGTAACTGTCAGCTCGAGGAATTGTGCGTGTGTTGGCTCCTTTCAAAGCCCTGGTCTGCGAATTGGCTATTGCGACGCTGCTGGCGCCACCATTCTACACCAGCTCCTTTTTCCCTTCTGGCAAGCCAGGTGCCATACCCCCCTGCCTACGTAGGCCTTCGCCTCAAAACAGAGGTGAAGTCGCACCGCGTCCGTGTCCTGCCGTTGCGAACCTCTTTGTTGCTTCGCACTACAAGTCTCGAGGCCTGCCAAATCTACACAAGCCAACGTGGTTAAGGCTGGGTTAACATCTGCCTGGACGGTGTTTTGTACGAGTTTCCGTAAACAGAAAGAATGCCGGTTGTCAATCTCCCAACGCCACGTTCCCATAGCAGCAGCATCATTATATCGTCTCTTATACATCTTCCCGATCAGGTACCTTTGTTGCTTACCCTGACCGCGGCTGTCGTGGGGCCTATAGCTCTTATTACGTTAATCGCATCTGTCAGACGGAGGTATATAACGGCTCTGGATCCCGTTAAGGCCGAGTTGCGTCTTGTTACGACTGCTCATCAACATCATTCTTCCAAACAGTCACGTGAAACCACCGAATGGAGGAGTATGCCTCCTAGCAGAAAAGCAGAGTTGGCGCCGCATAAGCCCCATCGACGGGAGGATTTATATCGTAGCCGTCACGGTTCGCCGCCAAGTCCCAGAAGAACACAACCAGAACTAGAAGAAAAAGGAGAGAAAAGAAGAGGCGGATCAGATAGCCCCAAGAATCCTGCTCACGTTGCTGCTGTCGCTCCTTCAACACGGCTGGATACAATGACATCCAAAATTATATCTTTCGAGGATCGCCGGCTAAGCTCGGCGGCCAGTATCAATGGGGACTTCGATCTTAGTTTAACCTACCATCTCAGCTCCGAGTCCTACTCGCGGCCCTCGTCAGAATCAACCATGGCGACATTTTCGCCGAGCACGCAGGCCTCCTCGCCCATCTCGTTACGGAGATCATACAGCAAGATCCTTGATCCATCCCGTACAAGTATTTCCATAGACGCGGGTGGCAACGTCGAACCAGATGGTGACGCCTCGGCATTGGCGTTCTCCCCCAGCTCGTTCCCTTCGTCAAGTCCCATCCTGCCGCTCGCGCCACATGCCTCCTTTGAGCAAATGGACGAGGGCAGCATAGATAGCCGCAACACGATAGATGACGTCGTATCGACAGCCGACGACGCGGCGGTAGCAGGCTGGCATCGCCACACGCGCGTCTACGGGGGAGGCGTCTGCCTCGCATGCATGGCCAAGGGGGCCCACGGTGACGAAGAGGGTGGATTCTACGGCGACAACGTCCCCATGGATCAGAGACGATGACACGTAGCAGAAACCTTCAATCGGGCTACCGCACTAGGGAAGGGAGATAACAGACTACCTGTTAGTAATTTGCTCGTGCGCTTGAGCGTGCGGAAGAAATTCGGGATCATTCACGGCAACACGCAAAACGCCGGTGGCGCTCTCAGACAGGAAGATCACGAATCGTGCCTCGGACCCTTGACCCTCCATCGAAGACCGGGGTCGCCAGCAGCGCGGCAGAACTCCCTCGTTCGCCGACGAATGGGCTGGAAAGGATCTATAATGTGGCGTCCCTTGTCCACTCCCCCTGATTGGAGGCCCTAGCATGCAACTAGGGTGGTTCTTGGAGCCTCAAAGACTCAAAACTGGTTGACAAGTTCATGTGAATTCGCCTTCCCGGCTATTTGGATGACCGAAAAAAAAAAAAAAACTTCTTCAAGGTCGTCAAGGACTCGGAGATACCTAACATAACCTATAGGCATGGGTATTGGAGATTCTGATTTTCTTGTTCGAGGAATCTTGTCGCGCGTACCTGGTCTGAGAGCCAGGAACGCCAAGGTAATGATCGGAGTTGAAATTCGTCCTTGTTTCCCCCTTAAACTTACAATCAAACGAGGCGCCTCACTGGATTTTGTTTTGGCATCATGATCACTTGGGATTCTTTTTCTCTCTTTTCCATCTTTTCTCGTTGTCTCTTCTCTTAGCTATCTCTTTTTCCTCATCTATGTTCATAGTCATCAAGTTTGGGTGGGTTGGAACCAGGGCTAGCTTTGGACGCACCATGCATGTTTTCATCTCTTTTGCATCTACCCCTGTTATACCTCTTGCATATTATACTACCTCACCCCAGGTACTCACAGCAGCAGTTTAAGTTATGATTATTTATGAGCTACCTTTTCTCCTCATGAACTATATCTTTCACTCATTTTTTTTCAGTTTTGATGACGAAGTCCAAAGCGTGGATTATTTCTCTCATGTCGTGAACCTCGGCCGCATTACTCAACAATTGCAAATGATCCTACCTTTTGGTCTTCGGTCAAGCCGAAAGATTTGCCTCGCGCGGGGATCTTTGTTCGATGGCGACACAACGAAAATGGTGCCTTTTGCGCCTGAAGGAATAAGACTGTGCCGCTGGCGCCGATAATTGAGGTTTTTACTTTCCAAAGTCGGTCAATAATGTTGTCAAGGATTGGCTTCGGTGTTTGTTCGATAAATCTCGACGCTACCCGTCTACTCCCTCCCTTCGAGGTCGGTCAAATCCGAAATCTGGATTTGCAGGATGAACGGGATGAAAGGCAGTCTGCGCTGCTTGCTGCAAGGGACATCACCCAAACCAACAGGCCCTTGTCCCTTCCTTTCTGGAGTCCGAGAAGAAGCATTCCTTCGTGCAAAAGACCCACACGGAGAAATGCGTGAATCCTACTGCTTTAAAAGATACGTTGCAAACGGTGTAAGCACTACGAGTAGTTAAGAGTGTATCTCTATATGTGGAATGAATGTTGGAACCATATTCTGGTCCGTTTACGGATCTACTTACCATATGATTAGTAATGACTTGACTTATATTCTGGTAATATTAGCACTACTGCATGCAGAGTCCGTATTCTTTGTAACATCATATCATCACTTCAATCTCGTAATCATCATAGACGGCGCCTCGGGGGTGGCCGTGTTTGTTCCGACTTCTGAGAACCTATTCGTTAGCTCTTATTAATCCCAACGATGGGAATCCACCTGTAAGGCTGCTGACGCAAGAAGTCTCATTAAGGAAATTTGTCATGGGACTGAACGAAACATCGTCGTTTTTTAGCGCGCGTTCGTCCGCCCTATTTTGCCCTATTTCAGCCAGCACCTCCTTACTTCGTTACATTGGTCTCAATTAGGTGGAGGTTTTTCGGTTCCGTACCCGATGTCATATTCGACTTGCCGATACGAAAGCCACAATCAGATGAACCTACATCCATGATATTGACTTTCGGCCCTTGCATTTGCAGATATGTATAATAGTAATTCTGCAATGCGGGTGATCGACCTTCCAATCTCGACAAAAAATATTGCATATACTGTAATACAAGGACCCATATGTGCCGACATTGCATCTGCGGCCGGCCGCTGACGTACAGCCGATGTATGTACTTACGGATAAACATATTATGGACCAGAAGTCCTACATCCTACATTATATGAAGTACGCGCGCGGTTTGGTGGTTTGCGCCCATGATTCTTTATTACATCTTAGGTAGGTGTCATCTTCAAGTTCATACGATAAACCATTGGCGATTCCCACACGACGCGACGTGACGCTTCCCTGCCTACGCGCTCCGGGATGAGATGAGGAAGACGAATTACGTACCGACCTTACCGACATGTAACATGCAACATGCAACATACCTTGACTCCGTACCCAACTCCCGAACTCCACAAAGCGCAGATCGACTACGAGCATAGCGAAACGGAGTAATAGGCCCTTTCAAAACCTCGAACAAATTACCGACCTAGGAATAGCTACTGCCCTTTTGGGATATACCGAGCCAATCAGGTAAGGTTCTACGTAACATTGTACATACCTAGAGTAACACACAAAGGTTTTGAGTTCTCCGGCCGAAACAGAAATAATTGATATTGATGATCTCACGTCATCTCACCTACCTCCGCAACCTACCTATCCCATTTGCCGCATTGCCGCCTCCTTTAGTGTTTGTCGTATCGCTTGGAGGAGTATGGAGGAGAAATGATTCTCGGAATTTGGTTTGTGACCGTAACCTCATCAGCCCTTAACCCCCGACCTCGGTGTATAAGGTATGACAAGTAGTCGGTATAAGCGACGTCCATCGGGGAACATATTCGTTTGATAGGTAATCATAAACAATCGGGATTTGACTACATGTCACATTTGGAGACTTCGGTGATAAGGAGCCTCGCTATTCCGCCTTTGGCGTTAAGACATTTACCGAGTGCGAACCAGATTAACCGTTGCTGTAGTTGAAGCGGAACAACCACTGACCGATTTAGGCCTATCCCATCATACAACTTTCCACCTGAAGGAGGCGTAACATTTTAAGGCTTTCTAACCCTGTTCTTTACACATTTGTATCTAACTAGATCTTATCTTCTTAATGACGGGCCCGTCAGGTGAATCCGACCTTCGCATTGGAGAAGTCCTACTTAGGCACCGCCCTCTGCTCATCGCTATTCCCCATAGCATAACTGTGAGACAATATAGATAATTTGCCGATAGATGGTTGTAGTCAACTTTGATAGTAATTTCCCTTTCAAGTACACGTTGCGTTTTCCCGATTACTACCTCAGTGGGTGAGAGTCAGGCATCCACAAAGCCGAATGTAATACATACTACGGGTACGTCTACCTCTATGAACTAATCTCATACTTGTCGAGAATGACTTTTTGTTGGCTCTTGTACGGAAATCATAAGATCTTGCCTTGCCTGCCAGCCAGTCTGCCTGCCAGATGGATATCAGGTCCAACTACTCCGAATGCTGGGTACTCAAAGCTTCGTGTATACCGCCCCACACACGGGCATGGAGCTGCAAGGTACCTTTTCCACCACCCCCAGGCCAGTTCCGCGTTGTTCCAGTTTCCGCTTTTGGAGTTTCTTGTGATTGGTAGTCGGGGGCCCTAGGTGGTTAGGTGGTTGGTAATTTCTTTTTTTTTTTTTCGCGTTAACTGCGTGTTATCTATGGAGCAAGTGGAGGATTGACGTTGACGAGGCTCCTGGGTGCAGGTGACAAGGTAGAGAAGTTAGCAGGGAAGTTAAAGGTAGAGATGAGGATCGAGAAGTGAGTGCAAGGGCAAGCGAGAGCGAACAGAGAAGCACGTGAGCTGACTAAAGTGTGATGCCGCGGCTGGAATGGTTTAACTTTAACCGCCTACAGAGGTTGACACTTCTCGTTAATAAGCACTCCTGAACTCCTTGCTCAATGCCACTTACTCTACATAAACCACTAACACCAAGAAGCGGCCTACTCTGAGACGCCATGCCACATCATTAGCTACTTCGTAGCTCCTAGAAACATACATGTATCTAATAGTGCCTCTACATGATGTATCTGCCGTATTATTCGTGTTCTGTGTATTGACGTCCAGCCAGACCCCAACTAAGGCAGCGCATAGATATCTACAATTGCCATTGCGTAGCACCATTGTTCCAATTAGCCCCCCGCGCACCGTATTCCTCGTCTTCGTACTCGGATTTGTAAGGAAACACGACATTACACACCAAATATGACGGGTTCGAGATCGACGACGCAGGCGTGACGTATTTTTTCTTTTCTTTTTTTTTTTTTTGGGTCATGTGCTGCATGTAAGTTAGAAAGACTGACAACGCCCCCCAGACGGATAATCCCGCGCGATGGCAGGATTCCGGCGGATCGGCTCCCGGCATTTAGTTGTGAGTAAAGGAAAGGAGAGGAAGGATTGCATGAAGATCTACTAGATTAGATAAGTAGTCAGAGGGCAGAAAATCCTCCTTCCTCCCATGTAAGCATCTTCAATCGTCATCAGCTACATCACAGAGTAACTATTCCATCTGACCCCAACTAATGCAGCTGATGCGAGTCAACAAATCATCGTCTGTCTGAAGATCGACAAAGAGCTGACAGTGATATCATGATGCGGATTCAAGTTCTTTCTATCGGTGTCTAAGGAGATCAACTAGGTAGATAAGGTAGATATTCCAACCCGGCTTAACACGAGCAAAATATTGCGTGACACCGCGTACGGAACCCCAATTCCATCTCACCCTTCAAGGGGAAAAAATGTGATCTCCATCCCATTCACGTAGAAACAATCAGTTGAGTCCTTGCTGACTTCTCGTTCACCAAATACAGGGGAGGTAAGTGAGGCAAATCAGAACTGGGCTATCTCCTTGTATATGCCCAATACCCCTTACTGTACTCTATCCAACCCTACATATGTTGTCTAGGCTCGGCAACATTTATACCAAAGCGAGAGGGAAAAGGAGGAAAATCGAAGAAGAGGCGCGATAGAATAAAGCTATCCTTCCGTATAATGAAGTAGATAGCCATGTACCTAAGAAAGGTACCGAAGAGTCATCATTCATAAACCTTAGGAGGTATCTATCTGGAGTTGAAACAAAGTTGACGGAAGCTGTTCCGCAAAACAACAAACACCACAATGCGCAAAATCATGCTCGCCCTGATCTATCTCTCACAGATTGGGGACGGCAGCAAGATCTGTGCTTTATATTACACCCTCCATCCTCGTTACCATCTTACACTTCATCACTCCATCCGTCACTCCAAACCGTAGACTCATAATCTCATCACATCACAGCTCCAACACAAAGCCCAACCTCGATAGGTGCGAGCAAGCAAATAGGCATGTGTTAAGTCTGTAATCCACACACAATTTAGGTGAAGTATGCTTCCATACCACCCTTTTCACGCCGTCCCAATCTCTCTCAAGGCTGGTATGTTTCCATTCCAACCATTTCATTCCACATGCCAGCACGTCTCCTCGTCCCTATCCCTATCCCTATCCCATTATCATAGGATCTCCCGGGCCAGGCAGCGTCATCGTACCGCCCTCACTACGCTCCTCCTCCATCATCTCGATGAGATCGTCAATATGCGCATCGAGATTCTCCGCATCCTGTCGATCTAGACACTGTTTCAACAATCGTCTGTATTTATCGATCTTCTCTCCGGTCCCAGAATGACCTAGGGCATTGACATACTCCAGCTCAGCCTGGCGTTGTTTCGCAACATGTTCTTTTAGGTCGGCGACGAGCTTCTTCCGGTCCTCGATTGAGTCCTCTCCTTGGTCGCCATTCATGAAGGCCAAACTCTGCTCAACTGATGCCTGGACGTGGTAGCGGCTCTGTCGCGCCAGTAGCGACAGGACCTGTTCTTGGGCTGCGTTGGCGTCGCTTACGGCTTTCGCGGCGACTTCAGGTGTATCCAATCCTGCTTCAATGGATGAGATTTGGTGCTGTATTGATTCGAGCTCATTCTGGGCGTTGCCTAGTAAGCGCAGAGCCTCGTTGCCTGCCTCGGTTTTCTCTTTCCAATCCTCCTCGTATTGGCGCGCTAAAGCTTGAACCTTCTCCAAGATAAGAGGGGCAATCTTGCCTTGGATGGTGCTGGCGGCCACGGAGTCGTAGGAGATCATGGCCTTGCCGGCCGAGTCGGCCATGTATTCGCCAACCGAATTGCGCTGAGAGTTGGGGCCGAAAGGCGACGATGATCGCTGCCGTTGGGCGGAATGGTCCTTCTTGTTCCTTGTAGCGTTGAATTCCTGGATCATCTGATCTGCTGAAATGCCGAGACCGTTGTTTATGTGAGGGTCGGCTCCACGGCCGAGAAGCGCACGTATGCATTTGCTCGCCTTGGCCTTGACAGCGAGATGGAGCGCCGTGTTTCCCTCGTTGTCCTGATAGTTCAACAGCTGGCGAATATAGTTACCATCATGTGTCTCTTGAAGTCTATTCAGAATGAGTTCAAGGTAATACCGTGAACAGGATTGGCTTTGCACTCGTCCACTTCGGATGACGGTAGCATGATGTATAACGGTGTAGCCGGCCTCGTCACGCATCTCGATCGTCTCAACAAGCTCCTTGAGAACGGATGGGAAGGTTTGCTTCTCATAGCAATTGGTGAAGTTGACGGAGCGCATGAAGGGGGTCTCGCCGCGGATGTTCTGGGCTGCTGTATTGGCACCGAAACGTTTAAGTTGCTTTATTACATCGACATCGCCCATAGCACTTGCCCAATGGAGCGCAGTGTTCCTTTCAGAGTCGATACACCAGTCGGGCTGGAAGTTTGGCGGGGGCTCTGGTCGAAAACTGGCAGTCGACTCGCGGGATAGGAGAAAGTAGTCGAGTAGCTCGTCACCGTACATGGCATGCTGTTGATCAGTGAGGTCCTGAATGGTCTCCTCACGTTTTCTCTTACGGGGGCCTGTGAATTGCGAGATATCTTGACGGTCATCGTCGCCTATGTAGGACATGGAAGCCACGGTGTCGTTGTCGGGGAGTTCTTCCTCGATGATTGGAGGCTGTTTTGCGGCCTCAATGGCAGCCCCTTTTGCAGGGCGGGCATCTATTACAATGGTTAAGTATTAGTAGGGCTGAATGTGACAGGCATGCCTGGACTTCTGCGAAGTAGTACATACTATTGTTCCATTTCGGCACGGCAGGTTTTCTCGGAGCCTTTGGCTTGCTTGTATGTCGAGGTGCAGGCGGAGGGCTCTCGGCTCCGGGTTGGAATTCGAAGATGAGTCGAATGCGTTCGTATACATTGTTCCGTAGGGCAAGCTGTTCGCCGGCCTCCAATGGAATCCAAGTGCCTTGGTATTTGCCATATCCACCTTGGATTTTCTCATGGGTGTCCTTCTGGACTTCGCGTTCGAGGATTCGGGTACGAGCCGGTTTGTCAAAGCCGGCGCATTTAAGGATATGGGTTGCGTTGATCCAGTTGTCAGCCCGGCGGCGCATCACATGTTCCTTTAGCTCCGGCCCGAACTGGTACTCGTACACCGGAATCTGTGGGAGAAAAGTAACGGGTCAGCTTATTGTGGGATCCACAGGAAGAATGGGGAGAAAGAGACAGAATAACGGAGAGAACGAGAGCGAAAGACAAGATCTTACACCACTGTACGTCGCGCTGTATATGCCGGGGCCAGGGCCTGTGATGGCCGCCGGGGCTGCGGGTTGGACCATGAAGGACTGTGAGGGACGACCTCAGCTCTCGGGTGGTTTGCAGAATCTAGAAATGGACAACGCGGGCGATGAAGAAGTGGTATATGTGTATAGCTTATAGCCCGAGGTCCCTCAGGGTTATTGAAAGTCGCAATGGCCGGAGAAACCTTAATTGTTGATGTGCACAGCCGTGATTCTCAAGTTCGACAATATCAGAAATTGAACACGGACACGGAACGCGACCTCTGAATTGAGAGATCGAGACGCGAATTTACGTGTTAATGAGTTGCTTAGGTACTTAACCCGAAATGGGGAAAGCACTTGTGCAGTGTGATATTTATCTGGCTTTGTGCATATTTTTGTTACCCCTCCCCCTCATTGAGATCATCCATTTCAATTTCCCTTCCCAAAACTCCATTGAATGGTATGTGTATTTGTTCACTCTGCTTCATTCCAAACGTTTCCAACGACACAATAATCATGAGATGATTGCGTCAACGTCAGATCAGTGCTCAAAGTTTAGATAGCTTTAAATGGCTCCTAGACTAGTTTTTAGGCGATGACCGGGCCAAGATTGAGCTTGTTGGACATAGAGTAGAGAACACAGTGACAACTTTGGGGTATTTTCCCTTTTTAAGAAGGAATTACCTAGTATGTTCCAATGCGTACTAGAAGGACCTCAATAAAAAGTAGTCATTTTGTAAATCTCTCTTTATTAATTCCTTACTGTTCTGTGTTGAACATCATTTTTGTCAAATGTTTCGTATCCTGGCTGTGCTCATATGAATGAGATCTCCACCTGTTACCAACTCATCTTGGCAGTGACATCAACTCAGCTCACAAAGACTTCCTTGTAATATAGCATTTTATACTTATCACACGTAAAAAAATTAAAATTGGCGCCGGCCCGTTGTATTGTGATCAGAACTTGACTATATCCTCTTTCGTATTCATCATGCCCGACAAGAAAGCAAAGCCGAAGCCTCCACCCAACGAATCTATAACGTATAGCTCGGGCGCTCACTCAGCCGCCCCCGACCTGAGATTTGTTCACTACAATGATGTCTATCATGTTGATGCATCATCAAGCGAACCAGTCGGTGGTGCCGCCAGGTTCATGAGTCTCATGGACCATTATCGAAGCATCAAAGACCAACCAGATCTGATTACTTTGTTCTCTGGAGATGCCTTCAATCCAAGCTTGGAGAGCTCCGTGACCAAAGGTATTCTCACCGCCTATCACTCAGACATGATCAGTTTTTTTTTTATCAATTGACCACCCAATTGCATAGGCAGTCATATGATTCCTCTCTTAAACAACATTGGGACAGATGCTGCGGCCTTAGGGGTATGACCTGGCTTAATAAGCTGCCTTAGATTGAAATCCGCTGACCGTCTGTCGTATAAAGAATCATGACCTAGACTTTGGTGTTCTCAAGTTCAAGCACCTAGCCTCAAAGTGTGAATTTCCCTGGCTCGTCGCTAACATTCTTGATCCTGCTTTGGGAGCCGATGTTCCTATCGGCAACTGCAAAAAGACACATACCATCACATCGTCCAATGGTATCAAGGTCGGTCTCATCGGCTTGGGGGAGCGGGAATGGCTGGCTACCATCAATAGTCTGCCTCCCAACCTCATCTACAAATCCGCCACCGAGACAGCCAAAGAGCTGATCCCGCAACTCCGTGCCCAGGGAGCAGAAATTATCATCGCTGTGACGCATATGCGCGAGCCTAATGATAATAAACTGGCCGAGCAGACCGATGGGTTGATTGATATCATTCTCGGAGGCCATGATCACTACTACAACCACAGCGTCATCAAAGGCACCCATGTTCTACGGTCGGGAACGGACTTCAAGCAGCTCAGCTACATCGAAGCCAGGCGAAAATCCGGCAATTCCGGACGATGGAACATCGATATCACTCGTCGGGATGTCACTTCAGAGATCCCCATTCACGAACCTACCGCGGCTTTAGTCGAGAAGCTAACGACAAGTCTCAAAACGACCCTTCAGAAGCCCATCGGGTACACGGCAGCGCCTCTCGATGCCCGCTTTAGCACTGTCAGATTAAAAGAGAGTAACATCGGTAACCTCGTCTGCGACATCATGCGTTACTACTACAGTGGCGACTGCACCCTGATGGCGTCGGGGACAATCCGCGGCGATCAGATATACCCGCCTGGGCCTATATTACTGAAAGACATATTCAACTGCTTCCCCTTCGAAGACCCTGTCGTCGTGATCAAAGTGACGGGGCAGGCTCTCTGGGACGCGTTGGAGAACTCTCTATCCCAGTACCCCGCCCTCGAGGGCCGCTTCCCGCAAGTCTCTAACATCAATTTTGAATTCGATGCTCGCAAGCCCGCAAACTCCCGCATCATCAAAGCCGCTGTCGGCGGCGAAGCCATCGACATGAGCAGAGTATATACCCTCGTCACACGCGGGTACATGGCAAGGGGCAAAGACGGGTACGACAGTTTACTCGCCAAGTCAGAAGGTGGCCAAGCGGAGGAGATCGTCTCCGAAGAGAACGGGATCCTAATCTCGATGTTGCTGAGACAATACTTCATGTCCCTAAGAGTCATGGGGTAGTGGCGCCACTGGGGCGAGATGGGCCTGAATCATTGGAATAATGTCACGAGCAAAGTCGGTACGACGCACACGCACCACGAACCTTGCCCACCGAGTCCTATTAGTCCGGTCATGGCGAGTCGAAGGCAGACCAGCATTCGGGAACGAAGGGCTAGTCTTTTGAAGCCTGCTGATACCGATGAAACGGATAGTGAGGATGAGAATGACGTTGAAGGTGATGCTGGTGGTGATGGTGCTCCAGACGGATGCGAAGGACAAGGGGAACAGATTGAAAGACGCGGAAGTAAGGCTGATGTTGTTGAGTCGTTGGATCGCGAACTCAATATCATGCGTCAGGTCTTCCGTAAATGGACGCGCATAGCAGGCGTTAAGTGTAAAGTGTGTGACTCGCTTCGGGAAGGCGAGTTTGAGGTCGATTGGACTCGGGCTATTGCGCCGAAGGTTGAGGGACGGATCGTGTGTGTTGGGGGTGAACATCAAGTCAATTAAAGTATGTTGCATATGCTAGGCAAAGGACTCCGATATGTTGATGTATATGCGAGAGGGGAGAGGGCCGGACAAAAGCGAGAGAAGCGGCTGCTGCGAATGGTAGCAGACTAACCTGCAAATATTCAATGACTATGTAGGTAACTGTGTAAGTAGTCCATCGCACCAGCTACTTGGTTGAGTAGCGGCTAAACAAAAGGCCCGCTTCCCCCCTCTTCTCTTTGGCACCAAAACGTTTGAGTCTTGCTCTGTTATTAACTTAATTTTCTTTCTGAAAAGCTTCCCCCTTGTCACTACCATCGACGTCATTATGCGTTGTTATGCCGCCATGGCTTTGAAGAGGCATGGAAGGCAGGGCGTAAGGGATTTAGAAACTGGGAACATCTACCAGACAGTGATCACATGAAAAGTCAAGTCCTTTCTCCTCCTCCTCCATGTAGCTGTCGAAGGCGGGTTGACGCTGTGTTTCGTATAGTTGCTTTTCTCATCTTTGAGTCAGGTAACCCTGAGGCTTGAGCAATACAAACTAAAATACATACTCTTGACTTGACAACCGCAAGAATATCATAGAAATCATCTCAAGATACCTATTCATGTTTAGTGAGGCGTCTGGTAGTACCAGATGCTACCATGTATGTATTGACATTCGTCTCTATCATGCTTGTCGTCTTACTTGCCTATCATGAGCATACATCGAAGAGCGGGACAATGCTGCGATCCAATTTGCCACTTTCCTTACGCAGGTTACCTAAAGATAGAACACGAAAGCGGCGGCTACACCCTTAATCTTAACCGGATTTTCGCCGGCCAGCTCCTACACTTGAAGATGTAGCGCTCATTTCATTGAATAAGATAGGTCAGTAGCACTCGAAAAGCCCAGATTGGAAGTGAGAACATCCGATCTCAAGCACCCTATCGCGATGTATTGTATACGGTAGCATGTTGCAGACACCGTTTTAACAGCTGTTCCATGCTGCCGACTCAATCGTCGAACGCTGAGGCGATGGGCGTTCATTTTCTATGTATTGTGAGAGCCTTTCTTGTCTTTTGAACGGTATCCAGTCACTTCATACGAACTTACTACTTTCATTACTGCGAATAAAATTTTTTATACTGTAAGTACTTAGATAGAATCCACCACAGCGGCTACGATAGGTCTGTACCGCTCGAAAGAGGAAGGGAGGGAGATGTGTATAAAAATAGAAAAAAAAAAGCTTAACGTCGGCCAGCATGATTCATTGGCTGAGAACTCTCGGTTTCTCATTCATGGCATGCGGGAAGCCGGCATTAGTGACTTCTCTATGCTCTATCCCGGTCTGTTTGGTAGGCTATAGAATAGCAAAGTAAGTCAAGTGGTGGTACGACGTCCCACGGATTGAAGGATATCCGATGATTCACGCAAGGATATCATGGCCGAGGACAGGATACCCTTGTTGGATAGATGTTCAGTCTTTGGTCGTGATTGAAAAGGTAATGTTATCAATAAATGCTGCCATCGGAATTCGGAGGTCTTGAAGAGATCGGTAGACTAGGTAGGTACTTAGGAAGGACGTAGAAGATACTAAGCCCTGGCTGCCACTTAGTGAATCTACCTACCTGAGTCTAGACGTCGGCCTTGCTATTACACACTCCCTTGAGATTCATGCCCCGATTTCTAGACACAGTAACTGAGTAATGGAATCTAATCATCATGCCGTCGTCCACCGCGGCTCATCAAAACCCAACTCCAGCCTAACACCGGGCGAGAGCGGATTCACATGGCGAATCTAGCGTTTCCAGGAAATATCGGGACTGAAAAGCGGGAAGGACGTCGGTCTTGGGTGCAGAAATACATACTTACAGCTTCTCTTGCCAAGGGAAAGACGTGGCTCCATTTGTGACTGAGACTGTTCGTTCAAACCAGATAACGTCTTCTGTTGGCTGGTGGTTTTCGTGTGTTTAGCTAAGTCGTTGGCAGATCAGGATCTCTGAAACTAAGCGACAGGCAATAGGTATGCCGATCGGACTGTGAAGGAGCCGCGCCTCTTCCTCCGTTTCTATGCTGTTGCTCATTATCTATCGAATGTTGGTTTCCTTGCATGCATCCTTCAACGGTCCGGATGGCGCCAGCAGAGCAGCGCAGAGGCGCGGGACGTAGCATATCCATTCATCATCAATTCAGCCGGCCAATCTATGCGACCCTGCCGAATGCCGGGGAGACGCCAACCCAACTGCATACCTGCACCCGAACTGTAATAAAGGATAACAACAATACTTCGTTTAGCGACCGACGACAAACTCGACTTTGCGGTGAGCAAGCGGTACGGCATTGACTGTGCTGCTCTGTACATTACCACCTTCCGAGAGCAGACAGTGGGCACGATGAGAAAACCTCGGTAAGAGTTTGCAAGTCGGAGAAAAGTACCGTGGTAACAGAAATAGCTAATTGACCTTCCAGACTCCATTGTTATAAGCGCCGATGTTGAAGAAGCGAAACATTGATCAGGGTTGATTGGTCGGATTTGCGCCACTTTGCAGTGCTACTCGTACCATGAAATCTGCTGGTGTTATTTCCTCCCGGAGCCGGGCTTATTGCTCGCCTTAGACCGATTACCCCACTGACAGTTGTTGGATTTCAAATATTTACCGAAAATGCTCTTTTTTTCTCCATGTCATGGTATTTCATCCGGATGCCTTGTGGTCTGGCGGTGAGGCTTATTTTGGACCTGCCTGGGTCCAAGGTGAGAAGTGCTCGGGAATGATCCCTACTTCCGGTCGGCGCATGGTCTGTATGGATGTCATGATAATTGGCCCCCAACAACCTGCCTACAGTGTCCATTTTGTTCTCACCGAATAAAAGTCAGTTCGACACAGGAAACTCATTCCCGACTGTCTCTTATCTTAGGTAGTATAGGTACTCATGCAGGTTTTGAGGGATGGATAGAAGTTGCAACGTTCGGGCGCATTGACCACGACTGAATCGAAGGAGACGGGGCGCACCAGCTGGGCTTCGACTGAACACAGTGAGACGCATACCAGGTCGCATTATAGTTGGCTCATACATTGATAAAATGCAACTTCTCTTAGAGCATGAGTCCATCTCGACTTGTTTCAAACCAAATGCGCCATTCAGCGTCTGTTAATGTCCCCATTTCTTGATAGATTTCCGGCAGTTTGGATAAGACGACGGCTGTCTGTGACGCTGTATCTCCGCAAATCTTCTGTTTCATCATCTTCCCTTTCTACCTGGAGTAAGCCGATCGAAGATCCTGACTAGATGTATTCGACGTGAGAAGATCAGTGCTGTTGGTAGGAGATGTTCACTGCACTCATGCTTGGCGTAGCCTTGTTCTTACTTGAAGAAGCTTGAGGGTCGAAAATCGGCAGGGGTTCCATCAACTTCAAACACGTCGGTCCACAGCTATGAAACACAGACATGGCGAAAGCCGTTCTTTTTTCTCCCCGAAAGCCCTACGTCCTTTTTCAGCCTCTCCACGCCCTCCGAATGAAACAATGAATGCGAAAGCAACGATAGCCGAAGCTTGAAAGATGATCCGATCATAACGGCATCTTACGAAGTGGCTGGTCGAGAGCTGGCTGTCGAGTTCGCATTGCCGAAAAGCGCCATCGCGACTCTGGACAGCTCACTGGCCACGGCCCCAACTTGCTTTCACTCAGAACTTTGACTAGAGCAAGACATTTCAAATAAAATCTCCTTTCTCGCAATTGAGGAAACAATCCTATGCTCATTACAGACTGATGATTCCACGGAGTATATTCGTCCCAAGTTCATTTCATACGGGAAGACTATAGCTATTGGAGTGGAAGATTTCGCTAAAAGCCGTAGGTCCAGCAGGGGAAGATCACACCCGAAGATCCGGATGACACCGAATGCGACCGAGTCCTAAAAGTGCTATGCGCCCTGACTCCAGGCGGGGGGCCAAGGGACAATCAAGCACGTGTTGATAATAGGTAGCTTCTAAGAATACGAGAGTATAGTGTTTCACATACTGACCAGCAAAAACATCTTAGATAACGTTCCGAAACAACACGTGTTGTGATAGTTCTCCTGGATTGAAGTATACCTAACTTCTGCAAATCACTGTTATTTCTTTCTGCTCGTGCATCCATCTCTATGGATGGGATATCGCTGTGATGAGATCTTGACCGAATCCAGGTTGCGAAACAGGGGAAAGGGGCCTACAGCAGCCCTTGACATAGAGTACCCCGTCAGAAGGTAGCATTCCGTCGTTGCGATGCATATGTGGCATCTTACGAAGGGCAGATTTTTATAACAGAGTATAGTCCGTACAACGGCTCCGATGTAACCTCGGTCCTCGAGCGAGTCCACGCTCTCCTCCATGTCGAAAAAACCATTACCTTACAAGCAAATGGCGCAAGGGATATCGTGCGTTGCTATCACAACTCTGCGGCGAGCCAACAGGACTCCAAATGGCAACAGAACAGTTTCAAATGTCAGCTTTAAGCAAGGGAATGAAACGCAAATACATTTGATCTTGAACAATGAGAGAGATCTGTGCAAAAATTTTCGCGAATTCTGTGACATTCCTCTGCTGCTATTGAGGAGGATAAGTAAGAATGAATGAAGCCGCATAGCCTGCCGGCGAACTTCGTTCAAGGTGATCATGGCGTTCTAGTGCAAAGCTAGAAGATACCCACAGGGTATACGATCCCCCCATATTCCCATGGAATGCTATCCCGGGTTTCAAACTCGTTAGTCATCCTTGGGCTTCTAACTCCTGATACATGACAGCCGAACTAGGCGATATGCCTTTAGGGCTGTACCAAATATCCACGTGTCCCGGCTCGCCGTCATCGCCTAGATTGTGCTTCACCTTTTGTATCCCTTGCTTGTGGAAACAAACCATGGGAGGTTCGGCTAATTAGCCACTTAGAAGCGATCCGAGCGCATCTCGGCTACTAACGCTACTGATACAGGCGGAGGACTAGGCCCAGCCGTGCTTAGCGGCGGTCGCTATCCACCGATTCAGGCGCAACGAATCATCGCGGGAAGTGACTTGTGAATAGACGCGTGGGATAGACATTCCTTCGGCAAGGAGCATGTGAAGTTGCTTTTTGACTTTTCTTGTCTTACCGTGTTCTACAGTAGTAATTTGCCTCGCACAACTTGTGTATTCGATACGAACAAGTAATTAATAATCGCGTGAGTCTAGAGAGCTCAATCTGGAGATAAGGTAGGCCGCGGAGTGAACGGGCCTAATGGCAAGCTGGGTGTAAGGGCCCTGGCGTGTTTGAGTTTCCTCCTTCGGCGGGGCTTGACGAGTAAGGCTCGCCAGTGCTCAAGGGCTCAAGATCTAAGGTCCCTGTGGAGATGAATGCGAAGTGCATCGAGGCCGGTAGACGACATTCATAAAGAGGTAGGTCGACACAAGCTTGAAACATAGTGGCTTGCCACTCTAGCCCCTCTTCGCGAACGGGAATGGGCAGCTACTTGACATTGTGAGCAGCGCAGGAGGCTCATGACCACAGGCAAAGTGTGAATATTGAACAAGCAGAATGACTGATTTGACACATTCCTCACTCAGTACATACAGAGCTTTCTCCTTTGTAGTATTGCATCTACGAAATGCTGTGTATCCATACATGGACTTGTCTAGATGAAGTACGAACACGCCAAAAGCTTCGTACACGCCTGCATGTCTTCAATTAATTGCTTGTCGGACCCCTGCAGATGCTACCTTTGCAGCCCTGGTCCTTGTCCACTACTCTATGCTAGTGCGGAAATGGAATCCTCTTGACGGGAACCCCAGCCATTTCCGTTGCCAAGACTGTACGTTCCCGCCACCCAACGTCGCTACAACACCGTTGCAAGCACGGTTATCAAGCTGCCCACCTAGTGATGCGGTTTTCCAGGGAACCATGTTGCTGCTACTGCAGGCTCTTTCGCCTCCCCGAGGCAGTGAGATTGGAAGGAGAAGAAAAGAGACTCAGGATGAGTTTGAGAAGATGCGGGATTCAGGCAAGAGCTCCTGGACGAACAAGGGAGATAGATTCGGTTTCCATACCGAATAGTCATGGTGGTCGTCGAATATAAAACACCAGAAGCTCGCCTCAACATCTGGTTGGGTTAATGAGAGAGCAACCACACTCATCCGACCTTACTTCTCAATCCACTCTCGCTACGCCTGCCTTGTTGCATTCTTCTTCTTTGACTTTCTCCAATTTTCATCTCCAATCTCGGCTCGGGCAGCCTGCATTTTCTGCATATAGATTTATATATAGCACCACCCACAAAAAACCACCACTGTTAAGCGCCCACAGGTCACTATCAGGCGGCCTCGACCATCTATACCTGACTCCATACCAAACCTCCTTCAGCTGCCGCCTTAGCATTCCCCCAGTCCAAGGGACCCAGCTACAAATCGACAAATTCAATATCATATAATTTCCCCTTCCCGCTCCCCTTGCCCTCTCTTCTTTCCCATAATCTCTATTCCGTTTTTCGAAGTTGCGGTGTCGATCCTAAAGTCAAATAATAGAGAGACCTCGAAAAGAAACATATAAAAAATGCAGTTCACACAGAGTCTAATCGTTTTCCTCTCGGCCCTGGCCGTAACCAACGCGAAGCCCCCGGCTCGTAAACCCTGCACCACCACGAGCGCAACTCGACCAACATCCACTTTGACGGAGAGCGTTACCTACGTTATTCCCAGCAATGGAGGTATGTGCGAATACTCAACGACAATATTTATTAGTAAATAGCACTAACAGAGTTGCTTTACCAGGCTCTACACCACTGGCATCTCCACCAGCCAACTCCACGCTGCAGCACATTGCCGTTGGTCAAGGTATCCAGAACTACACGTGCACGACCGCTGGTGCACTTGGTACTTCAAAGGGTGCCCTCGCCATACTCTACGACATGACTGCTCTCTACCCCGGATCCGGCGCCTCGGCCCTCTCGGAGGCCGACTTCGAGGCTTTCCCGGCTCGAGTGCTCAACACTACGGCTCAACCCACCTTCGACGCCAGCAACCTCGACAACCCGTTTCCCGCTGATGCCGCGTTGAAGGTCCCCGGTCTCGCCACGCCTCTGCAGGTTGTCGGACATCACTACTTTGACTCTGCCCTGGTCCCAACTTTTGATCTCAGCCCAGAGCTCTTCAAGGGTGTCAAGACGACTGACATTCCGGCCCCAGCTGATGCTGATAAGGGTCTCACTGGCGAAGGTGCTGTTGACTGGCTTGCTCTTAGCTCGAACGGTGCCAGCATCACTATCGACATGGTTTACCGTATATTCACAGCTGGTGGTGTCTCTTCCGCCTGCACCACTGTCGGAGACATCCAGAGCGTACCCTATACCGCTATGTACTGGATTTATGTCTAGGGATACTGGTTACAAGGAAGAGTCGGAGGATCTAATCCATACAGCGAAGAATACAATAAGATTACTCAGTCAAGGAGGCATAAGGGTGGCGTTTTTGGGCAAAGAACGGACTATCTGATTTGTTGTGAACCCGCTTGAGGAGTTCGTTATGACTCATGGTCCATTTCTCTCTTTATTGAGGTGAACACAGAACGAAAAGTCCTGGTTCGTTTGGCGGTCTGATTTTTGGGTATTGGCTTAATATGGGAGTACTTTTTCTTCACTTCTCTACGTTCACTAGCGATAGACAGAGCTGGTATGTTTCGCTTAGCCTTAGGCACCATTTGTAGGCCAGTTGGCCATATATACCCCCCTTTTTGGATACGTCGCCGTCATTCATGAGATAAGTGTTGTATATAGAACTAGAACAAATGTCAAACAACCTTTCATGTTATGTAAATGTGACCTCGTGACTCGGCCATAAAACTGCGGCCTGGCTATGCTCATGATACCGCCGAAGTATGACCTACTCTATTCAACATATACACACATTTACTAGAGATGCGTGGAGGCCAATGACAGTAGGCTCAATTTGTTTGAACTAAAATGAATCAAACCCATTTCAAACTCAATGTTAAACTCTTCCCATCTCAGCAACCGCCCACTTGCTTGCCGAACTGAAGATAAGCGTCTATCTATTGCGCGAATTTGTTCGAGCCTGGCGGTTAGAAACTACCCACTCATAGCGCCGCAGCGTCCGCAAATCTCCGCACGCGCCAAGGTCGACCAAGACAATTTATACATACCTGCTAAAATTGTCTCTGTATACAATAACCTTGCCGCGGCCGTAGACTCAATATCTGTTGATTGCGACGTAGGAGCAGCTGTTACTGTCCATCTCATTCAAGCAGACGAGATTGAGAGTGGTTATCCGTCATAGTTGGATGATACGTCTTCTTACATGCTTACCTTTCCTCCCTTACTTCGGATATGTTATGCACCCCAGATATAGTTTATGCGCCTACTACTTAGAGGTATAAATGCACTTATATTGCACTATTGAAGTTGACTCTGCGTGCTATTATTGGTGTCTGCATCCTTGGAGTTGACAAGGATAAAAACATGTTCGCGACGTATCCGGTATCCTCCTGCAGTTATCTTTGGCGAAGTGGTCTCTTTGACACACTTATCGACAGCGTTGAAGGTTAGGCTTTCAACAATTTTCATGGTCTCTAATCATTGTGCTAACAGTGTAATTCAACTTTGGAGTACTATCAAATATCCTAGCCTCCAAGTCCTTAGCAAAATGAAGCTGGCCAAGTCGCGTGGTAATGTGATCGGTGTGGAAGACCTGTACTGTAAGGGACGTGAATTGAACTTAATGTGGTATTTAGCCTATTATAGCCTTCTACGTAGGTACCTTGTCCTCATGGAAGATATCCTTAGCCTTTTGTAGTTCGACCTCTAGATCGATGTTCCAAATCCACTGCATCCGCGACCGCATGTTCTTCTCAATTGCATCGAGGTCATCACTCTCCAGTTCGAAATCCCAGAGCATCCCGGCTTCTCGGCTTGTGGTGACAAGATTCTGTGTTCTCGGTCTCCTTATCTCGTCATATGCCTTGAAAGCTCTCTCGAGGTCCTCGGCTGAGACTGCGTCTCCGATTAGATTGCCAAGGATGTAACAGTCTTCAATACCCATCCCGGCGCCGGCTCCCTGGTGGGGAGTCGATGCATGTGCCGCGTCCCCTACAAGGCATACTCGAGGGCGAGTACCGTAGTACGTTGGCGCCGGTGGATGGTCGAAGAGGGCCCAGATGGTTGATAGTTCCATCGCTGCCACAAGGGCTTTCACTGCCGGACCATAATTGACGAAGTCGCCATTGCGCTGGTCATGTGAGGCCTGAACTACCCAGTGAGGGGAATTCCATGTTTTGTACGATGCGAACGCCACGACTATATAAAAGGTACTAGTCAATTAGTTCGGCTCGTATTTCGGTAAGGAGTTCAGAAACTTTAGAAAGATGGTACAAACCATTCATAGTTTTCCCCCGATCGATCGGAAACGTCAGAATGTGACTATGATATCCGAAGTAAATCTGGCTATTGTTCGCCCGCTCTTCTCCTAGAAGTTCAATAGCCTTCGTCATCGGGATTAAACCGCGATGTGCGCACTTCCCTGTGAACACGGGACCACATTCATCGCCACCGAGAAGCACCTTCCGCGTCTGTGACTTGATCCCGTCGCAGCCTAAGACAGCAGTATGTTGCGCTGTAGTTCCATCTGCAAAATGCAACACGGCATCGCCGGAACCGTCTTCAGCACTCGTGACATCGACCAATCGTTTCCTAAACCGTGCTATATCCGGCGGTATCAAGCTAACCAACTCATCCAGGAATCGCGCGCGATGCACTCCGCCAACACCGCCAGTGCCCTCAATATTCGTGTACGGAATCTCAAACAACTCATCTTCAACTTTATTCCCAGTCCTCCCGGCGTACTCAAAGCCTTGATCTTCGTCACCAGCTTTCCGGCAATCACCTACGGATACCGAGAACCATATTTTTCGCTTGCTTTCGAACTGCTCCGTCTGGCAGCGCCTGAAGCCGGCCATGATACCCGGCGAGATCAACTGCATGGCCTTGACGGCATTGGGACCGAACCCCACGCCGGCGCCGATCTCGCCGAACTTCGATGACGACTCGTAGAGCGTTATCGAGATGTTCTGCTGCGTTAAGCTTATTGCTAAGACCAGTCCCGTTATGCCGCCGCCTACTATGGCCAGGCTGAAGGGCTTTGGGGCTGGAACTTTTGCCATTATCAATGGGGTCGGCGCACAAACTTTGGCAACAGAATTTGGGAGAGCGACAATGTGCGAATGCTTGTTTTGGAGTAAAGTCAACTTGAAGCAAGATGTCGCTCATTAAGCGCACATTAGGAAGGTAGGTTGCAGCATAGACGATGGATTTGGAGCGGGGAATATGGAGACATTTGTCACTGTCACACATCTGCCACATTTCGCGGATGTACTGCCCACTATCTTCTTCGGATATAATTCTGTATCGAAGCTTCTCTCGTACATGGAATCTGAAAAGATGCACAATCATGAAATCACCTGCATGGAAGAAAAGGATGGGCCGCCCGCCTGTCAGTGAACAAGTAACAAACAGCCAGTTGATGCGCTATTACAACCATAAAGCTACTTGAGCTAATCGGCCCTCTAGATCTTCAATGATTGATATTCCTCCTGAGCGTATAGCGCTAGGAGTTTCCTTTTGACGAGTATCTCCTCTGAATTCAAAATCAAGTTCCGAGAGGTAGCGGCTTGTGAAAGTGATGTGAAAACTGCACTTCATGTCTCCCGAAAATGACCAAACTCGAAGTCGGTGACATCAGTCAATCAAAGATAAAGCAAGCATGAAGACCGATGCATCGTACGATGTCTCCATTCCTCCCGTAAGGAAAACAAAGTTGTGCAGTTCGCTTACTGGCATCCAACACACCTGTATGGTGCGTACATGAGAACTTAACGCATGAACAGGCTCTAGTCCTCGCATACTTCAGGAATAGGCTCCTGACGTACAGATGCTGAACCCTCAAGCTCCATGACAGGCCCCTTGGCTGTTGAGGCAGAGTGGGAACTCATTCCCGAATCAAGCTCCGAGACATTGCCCGGACTGTGTAGATGAGTTTGATTTCCACCGAGCTCAGACCTCCAGGCACCGCCACTGAAATGCTTGTATATGTTATCGCCTTGCTCCATCTCTGGAATTGGTGGTGTATTTGCCTCTGCTTCAACATTCTTCTGCCATTTGGCAATCCAACCTGATCGGTTGGACCTGTTTTGTTTCCCAGATGACAAAACCGATACTCGAGAGTCCTGTTGGTTTTCAGCACCTGGTCGTCCCCAACGTCGAGCGAATGCGAGATAGCCCAAGATTACGATGACTAAGAACACGGTGGCTGCCCCGATGCTGATTCCAGCGATGGCTCCTTGCGAGAGATGTACATGAACTCCTGCTTCACTTGAAATTGTCACACTCGGTAGTGCGGAGCTAGAAGATGCTTTTGCTGTACTCGTGGAGCTCGTCGAGTAGGCAGAAAGCCCCATACCCGCCCTCAAAGACGCTGCCAGAGACGCTGGGAATGAAGACAGGTCAGTCTCCTCCCATTCGATACTGATAAAATTACCCAGTGCCACAACTTCCGAGTCGATCACTGTTTGAACAGGTCTGGCGTTCGAAGTGGCCACAAACGCTGTGCATGGCGGGGTAAATGATGCCACACAGACATCGTATTCTAACAATGTGCTATCAAGTGGTATAATGATCTCTGTTGACCAAGTAAATGAACTTTATATTGTGCAATTAGCTTCTTTCACCAAGGAAACCAACGAGAGAGACGTACGAGCTGCAGCAGACACCGGCATAAACAGTGGTCAGAGGCGCCGTAGTAACAGTCTGTCCGAGAATTTTTGTTACGACTTTCAGCTCTTGCCCGCTAGGACAGATACCAGGACTGTAGACATCGGCTATGTTGGATGGCTGACAGCCTCCCCAGCCGTAGTTGTGTCCGCTGTCACTCCATACAATTCCGGTAGTAGACGGATCGTAAAACCAGTCAGAGTCACAACCGTCCGGCGGGGTGAAGATGGTGAGCAAGGGCGTCCCGGGTACGACTTCGTCAATCCCAGTCGTTGTCTGAAGCTCTGGAGTATATACCGTTGTCATATCGATCAGTGTTGAATTAGCCAAGCTCAACGAAGAATGAATGACCGATTGGAGTGGGAGCGGGAGAAAGCCGACTTTCCCCTCGTTTCGTGTTGTTCACTGTTAGTCCAGTAATGGAGAGCATCTGTTTCACCAAGAGTGTGGCTGTGACTTGTGCTACCTGCGACCCAAGGGAGAGGGCGGATTGCCTCATCGCGAAATGTTATTGGTTTCGGTGTGCATAGTGCTACGGAATGACCCAGGTGATTATTGGCTCGGCAATCATCATAGACAAGCTAAGCTGCATAGACCCTCTTCTCGAGCTACACAGTGCCCCTTAATATCCTCGCTGTCAGATAACGTCTGGCATTGTACTCATCTTCCATGATACAGGTTACGCTCAACTCCACGCTACATATCTGTGCAAGAAAAATGAATAAGTGAGGGTATTTTCTGACTGAGGGTGAGTGCGGAGCAAACAGACAGGATATACGGCATCAGCATCTGAGGCGAAATAGAGTTTCATTGAAGAGCGTCTGCCCTGGGACGTCCTCTTCATGAGTCCCACGACAGCAGTTTATTATGAATGAAAGCTAACTAAGTGCCAAAGGATAGCATTCCAATTCATATAAGTATAATGAGCGAGTAGGTGTTCGTTCTTATTTATTGTCAGCTGCAGAAAGACCATTAATAAAATCAACGTACCAGTGACGTGAGCACTCAGACCTTGGAGAACACCATGTGCGCTTCAATCCTCAGAAAGGATATTCACTCTTCGCGGGCTTCGGGAATAGCCTCGTGGTGCATAGGCTCTGATCCCGGAAGCTCCATGACCGCGCCAATCGCCGTGGAGCCGGTGTAGTAACTGATCCTACGGTCGGTCTGCGAACCGTCGCTGGGATTTCGTGAGTGGGTATACCCTCCTGAAAGCTCGGAAACGGCGGTGCCATCACTTCGATTGCGTGAGTGGGTGTGGGCCCCGCCGAGTTCTGATCTCCAGGCACCACCACTGAAATGTTTATGTATATTGTCACCTTGGTCCATCTCTGGTAAATACGGATGCACATCTTGTGATGCATCTGGTACACCTGGCTCGACATATCTTTTCCACTTCGCGATCCGACTCAATCGACTGAACTTGGTTAAATATCCTGGAGATCCAGGTGGTGCCTGCGCGTATTGATAGGATCGTGGACTCCGCCTCTTCCAACGTCGCGAGAACGCAAGATATCCCAGCGTCGTGATAACCAAGAAAACAATGACCACGCCAGTGCTGATACCCGCTATTGCTCCCTTGGACAGGGACGCCTTGGATCCGGAGCTACTGGTGCTTGTTGTTGTAGGCTGCGACGCTCCCGGAGATGCTGTGCCGTTACTCATGAAAGTTGTCGTATAAGCAGGTAAACCCATGGCTGCCCGTAATGATGCAGTTAAAGGGGCCGAGAAGGAAGACAAATCACTTTCATGCCAAAATATCTCGAGATGGGTACCCACAGCGACGACGGGTGAGTTGAGAACAGTGACAAATGCATCCCCGTTCGAACGGGCTACCAAAGCCGAGAGGGGAGGCTTAAAGGATGAAAAGCACCCTGTTATAGTACTGACAAGTGGCTTATTAGAAGTAGTGAAACCAGCGTAAAGTGTCGTCCAAGTGAAAGAACTGTAATAACTACCGTGTCAGCGTATGTGAGTTTCATAGAAGAATTAGAGAAGCCTACGAGCTGCAGCAAGCGCCATTATAATAGGTCTGTGTCGATACTGTGCCGGTGCTTTGAAACACTTTCGTGACCTCCTTAAACTCTTGTCCACTGGGGCAAATGCCAGGACTGTAGATGCCCAGTGTGGCACTGAACGGCTGGCATGCGTACCATGTTAAGTCATGTGAGTTGTCGCTCCAAACCGTGCCGGGTGTGGCGGGGTCGTAATACCATTGAGATACACAGTAGCTAGGAGGATTGAAGATAGTGAGCAAGGGCGGCAATCCCGTGGCTATTCCTCCGTCTTCCCCTCCAAGTTCAGACGTTGTTTGGATCGCCGGTGAGTACACACTTGTCATTATTACCAGGCCACTGAGTAGTGAGTTCTGAAGTCTGGAGAAGGAGAGAAACAGGGAAACGCGGGGGAGAGATCTCATGGGCTGGTGTATGATTGTTTGCTTATGCTGACTATGTCATGAACACAAGGTCTGCCCCGCATGCTACGTGATCATGAACTATCACGACTGCGGCCTGTTATATCGCAGGTGATTGCCCAATGATGTGAGGGCATGGGCGTACTTGCATATGTCGTTGGTGTTGACGTGCATAACACCCCGCGGCGCTGATTGGCCAGAACCCTGTTCTTGGAGTCCAAAACTGCGAACTACCGCATACTTCTCTCCAAAATACTGACAAGCTGAATCGGATTGGGTATCATTTCTACGTGATCGACAGTAGAACCTTGTGTAATATCAGTAGTGTGCTCTTCGGAGAACATCCAAGCAGGTCCAGCCATGAGCGCGCGCGCGGAGCTGAGGGCAAGGCGACCACAATGATGAAGACAACGCAACCTGTATTCGTCATAGAGGTGACAATCAAAGCCGAGAGGATGTAATACGTAGGGCTCAGAACACTGTGATAGATCTCTGTAGCATTTATTGAGATGATCTCTTGAAGGATATAAGAAACGAAGCTACCTAGACAAAAACTGTCATTGGGCAGTTCCGTATATTTATTTGGAAAGGACTTATGTACCGGAACCCCAAATCTGTAATTACTACATAGAAGCGAAGCATTCAAAACAATACTGCACCGAAAACATGTCTCTGGCGCGCCTTTTTGATTGGTCAATCCTTAAGCATCGCATTTCACCCGTGCGAAGGAGAACCACTAGTTACTACTAAGAATATCGGCCACGGCCTTTTCAGCAGCCATGTAGATCGGAGTGTGATGAAGGTACCGGCAATCTTGGGCCAAATCGAAGCATCGACAGCACGAAAACCGTCACCACCATGGACCCGAAAGTTGCCGTCTATCACAGCCATAGGGTCATTACCGGCTCCGATAGGGTTGGAGCATCTTGTAAATTCAAGTTAGATTTCGTCTTCTCTCCAGTTACGCGAGATGGGACATGCAAGAGCTAATTTACGACTCGTGACTTTTGAACGTGGATAACGTTCGAATGGAGTACTCACAGGCTTGGAATTGAAAAGTATGAAACTTGAATAAGCTATTCATAGAATTTTCACAGATCGACTACGAAGCCCATGAACGCTGTAGATAATTCAGTTATAGGATAGTGGTAGAACTTGAAATAAAGATGGCTAAGTATGTCTTTGATTTGATACATCGCTGCACATTATATCACTGAATAGGGTCCTGCGCCGCAGAATTAATTGGCGCCCAAAATGAACTCATATCCATACCTCCTCCGCTGCTACCGCTTGTGTCATTGAAAGTGATGCCTCCTCCGCCACCTCCGTTAGCAGTGTTGATCATCCTGTTCTCAGCCTTAAGAACAGCATTTGTAATCTGCAAGGCCCCCTTCAGAAAAGCCATACCGGAACTCTTGGGTCGAGCTGCTTGTTGTCGTGCTGGTGCTGGTCGATGCTGCATCGGTGCATGCCTCGGGGCAGCTCTCGCGGCAGCGGCTTGTCGTTGCGCAGTAGAAGCTTCAGCCTTTCTTCTCGCCTCAGCATCTGCCGCAGCTTTTCTTGAAGTTGCCTCCGCCACCGCAGCCTCTTGTCTCATCCGCTCCTCCTGCTCTTCGACGAACTGCTGCGCTTTAGCAAGCTGTGCATTATACCATGACTCTTCCATCTCGTCCGGACTGAGCAGCATCTGCTCTGGAAATTCTCCGCAGGCATGGGCCACAGTGGTTCCTTCTTTGGACATGCAGCCCTGACAGATATCGTAGTCCATACACTTGCGGCATCGCAGATGAGTCTGGATTTGAGGCAGGATTTTCTCTGAGACTTGTCAGCATGATGGCAATTACGCTATTGTTTTGATGACTAACCTTTACAGATATCGCACCACCGACTGTTGTCTTCAGTCAACAGGTTAGTCCAAAAGTCTTCAGCAGGGGTGCTGCCCCTAATGTAGGCAGCAAACATCGAGTGCGGGTGATTTGCAATCCCATGCTCATGACACTGGGGACAGGCACTGAAGTCGCATTTGAGGCATTGGTAGAATTTGCTCTCTTTGGGAAAACCTGGAAACTTGTTAGCAACGGTGCGAGATAAAAACCGAAATGATCCAGTCGGGACTTACGCGAGAAACAGACATGACAACCAATGTTCTTGTGCATATCCTCATCCTTCACGTCTATGTTCTTGACTGCGCGCCTAGGACATCGCCGATAGCTGATATGGGATCGTAGCTGGCGTTCGACGCAACCCATTTCGATAGCGAAAGTCTTGTGCGGATGTTTCAACTTCGTTTCTTCGTTGATAGCCATTTCTGTCACTTGTCAGTTATCTATCATTCTATTATGAACATTGGCCAGTACTTACTCTTTCCACACTCCATGCACTTGCCGCCACAATACTTTTCGTCGGGTGTCTGAATCTCTCGGAAGACAAGAGAATACCATTGATGACCGTGAAAATGCTCTTGTTGAACAATGGGGTAGCATGATGCGCAGACACTTTGGCATTCGTGCCAGCTTTGCAAGCAGCCGAGACACTCATAGAACTGATCGCCCTCCATGATGCCTGAAACTTCGGTGTGAGTATGATCTCCCACATCTCTGACGTTAGCTTTAGCTCACCTTCTAAGCAACGAGTACAATGAGATAAAGACGAGCCGAGCAAGCAGCTGCCACACTCCATATCGGCAACCTTATCGATCACCCTGTCGCCCGGTACATGGATGAATGTATAGGCCTTATGCTCATGACCCACGAAGCCTTCTGCCTCGCTTGGCCAGCAGCCAAAACATAATTTTATGTCGCACGCATTGCATTCGAACCGGATTTCTGCTGGCCCGGCGCATTTACTGCATTTAGTCCTTTGGTCGGGAGTATTCGGGTCCCTCATCTTGTCCATGCATCGTCGAAAACCAGGTCGATGAGTCTGTGGGTGCTTCCCGTGGCATCCATTACAAAGGCAAAGATCACAAAAAGCGCACAGAAAGTAGTACTTGTTGTAAGAAATACCGGTGCCGCAGTGGCAGCAAATTGAGCAACTTGTCGCTGAAGGTGCCATTGTATGGGAAGCGAAATTCTTAAGGACTCAGACTTGGGGTTTCAGGGCAGGGGGTCAGAAGTGAACAGAGAATACGGAATCAATTGGACATTATATATTCTTGGCACCGATATTCGCCTTACTTCTCAGTCGTACCTACTATTGCGTACTTCCGTTCACATCTTCTCCGCTTCGCCAAGTTCGGGGTGGAATCCAGACTCTGGAGGTTTTGAGATAAGCATGGGACGAAACCTATTTTGATCCCATGGACGTGACCATCGCAGATAAGTCAATAACACTCACATATGAACATGAACCAGACTCTAAGTGCTGATTGGACATCTCAATCAATCACATCAGGCTCTGCGTCTCTGAACGCCTCCTCTCGCCGTTCTAGAAGACATGTGTACCACGCGACAGATCCAAATATTGCCATCTCAACGTGAATTGCGGCTGAACAGCATCGCCGAAATGGGTATAGATAGATTCACAGCAATATTATTCGCTGAGAGCTCGCTAGTTTTGCAACTAGTGTCACGCCACATAGTGGTCCAGATGCAAAATGGCAAGTCTGGACAGCCAGCCAAGCGTTGTGAAAAATAAGAGGCATAATCCTACAAACTTGACCTCCCGTTGCGGTATTCAACAACATTATACCTCTAGTAAATATATCTTTAGTTGAAAAGTATAGTGAATAATATCTAAATTCTTTTTGAAACACGATATAAGAGAATTGAAATGCGTATTCCGGTGGTATCGAATATTTATGCCAGAGGGCGTGTCACTTTTCGTCGCACCACTTACTAGCACGTCCCAACATGGATAGATTACGACCGATCGGGGGTGGCGCCCACCATAAGGATGGGCAGTGGACGAATCACTGCGCTTCAATTGAATTCGCAGTCATCAATACTCGACCCAGCGCGATCGTTGCTCGTTCGAGATATTCTTAGATCTAGATTTCTGCAAAAGTACAAATGTTGGCCAGTACATTATCCTACCTTACCGGCCTGGCCCGTTCGGCTGAATGTTACGAAAAGGAAGCCTGAAAGCCGACGACGTATAAAAGAGGCGTATCCCAGCAGCGGCACCGAATCTTCCGTTACAGGTCTCGGTTGCAGGTCGCAATCAATACTCCGGCTGTTATAAGTTATAAAGTTATTACCTTTTTGTGACCTATATAGATACTATAAGATCTCGAATTAGACGGAGATGATAAAGATGTGCATTGTTATTAACGGAATCAAGCTATGTGAGGTATCGAGATGTCTGATCTTGGGGAATGAAGCTCTGTTACTTCATATCAATGACATTTTAAGTGCATTTGCGACAATGATCAAGAACGTGAAAAAACGAACTCCAGCGTGTGTAAAGTATGGGCTGAGTGATTTTTCTTTCGGCTGAGATACGCTCCGCACACTGATAGGAGCCGGAGTTACAGGAAACTCGGACATTGGCGTTAAACTAAATCTGCTAGTTATAGACTGTCATTCAAAAGCGTAGCGGACCTTCTAATACTCAGTCAGTAGCTTATTACTTCGCTCTGGCGTGATCAAAAGTACGATAAGATCACCCTTCAATTATGACTACAGCAGTCACATTCTTTTGAGAACTATTTGTGGCGCTATACTAACTATTTCCGATGGAAATGGGAAGATCTTCGCGTCTTGCCTCACTGATCTCGCGTCTTGCCTCACTGATCTCGCGTCTCAGTTCCGTGGGTAGGACATTTGCGGAAGCTCAATGGAGCAGTGCGGGAGCGCAGGCCCCGAACCGCCATTTTGGGCAGTTTATAGTCGCAACGTGACATTTCATTGGCTGAGGATCAAGGACACATACCCATCTCAGCATTCCGCCAATTGTAACCAAACGGCAATAGATATAGAATCAGTCAAAAAAGCATGTCTCTGACTTCTTATATATTGAGTATCCACCTTGTAACTCTTGGATACCATGCGAGTGTGAAGATCATAGGTTCGCGATGTATTCCAGCAAGAGCTTCTCAGCCATGCTCATTTCGGCGGCCCTCGCCGCTTCGCAATGTACGCTTGGACCAACATATCAGTGGAATTCGAGTAACGCTTTAGCGAATCCGATCCCAGGCTATCTTTCGCTGAAGGACTTCACCACTGCCCCCTATAATGGAGGGCATCTTGTGTACGCCTCAGACGTCGACTCTTCGGGTCAAAATTATGGCTCGATGTTCTTCAGTTCCGTCTCAGACCTCTCCGAGCTGGGCACAGCCACTCAGACACCAATGACGGGCAGCACAGTGGCACCTACACTCCTTTACTTCGAGCCAAAGAGTGTTTGGATACTCGCCTATCAGTGGGGCGCCACCCCATTCGCCTACAGGACTTCGAGCGATCCTTCCCGTCCCAACTCTTGGTCTTTCGAGCAACCGCTTTTCTCGGGAACCCTCCCAGATGCCTCACCCATAGACCAAGTGCTGATCGGTGACTCTACGGACATGTATCTCTTCTTCGCCGGAGATGACGGCATGATCTACCGCGCCAGCATGCCCATTGGGAACTTCCCTGCAAGCTTTGGAACAGATTCAACCGCGGTCCTCAGCGGCGCGACAGACGACATCTTCGAGGCGGTCGAAGTCTACAGTGTATCTAACCAAGATGGTTGGTCGTATCTCATGATTGTTGAGTCCATCGGGAGTGTAGGGCGCTACTTCCGCTCGTACACGGCGAGCAGTCTGGATGGTTCATGGACGGCACAGGCTGATAGCGAAAGTGCGCCGTTTGCTGGGGCTTCTAACAGTGGTGCTACATGGACCGACGATATCAGCAGTGGTGATCTGGTTCGAAGCAGTCCTGACCAGACTATGCCCATCGATCCTTGCAATCTGCAATTCTTGTATCAGGGACGAAACCCCGACTCAAATGGCGACGCCTACAACAGTCTTCCGTACCGACCAGGCCTATTGACGCTGGTATAGAAATACAGAGCTGGAAGGAGTCGTAGTCACGTATAAGCAGAATATCATGTCCCACGTTCCAAATTGGTTGAGAAATAGCCTTGCTGTGCCTAAAATATACTCAATTTTCAATCTAATATGTTCTGTAAGACAAGACCTAGCCTCCTTATTCGGGAAGCAGCTAGCCGCAATGTATCGAAGTAGAGAGTAGCTTTAGATGTCGCATCTGCCTCTGAGCCCACCCGGAGAATTGTGATGTAGGCTGAAGACGCGAAAGTCTAAAGCTCGTCACGGAAGTCTGTACTGACTTATGGTGGCCGACTGTGGCGGTGCGGCGGCCATGTGTACCCAACGGGCCGCTACCGAGCGTGACCTGCCCTGCTCACTTCGTAGCCGCCGGGCTTCCGTTGTGGCCCCCCACACTCCACCGGTGCACGTAATGAGACAGCCGCTAGACTTTCTTAGCACATCACATGTAGTGGGCGAACGAGCCAATCTCAAGTCTTGATTTGATCAGACCAGCACACTCGATTTGTTGTTATGTGATGAGGAAAGATGAAAGGGCTGATTAGCTCCGCGCTATGTCCGTGGTAAGTATAGCGGTTGCTATGAGTAGTAATGTTGTTGGTAGCAGATATAGGCTAGCGCCGCAGTAGTGATGTCTTAGATAGAGGCAACTTTGGAAACATCCACAGGAAAAACTATGGGTTCGGAACTGATTCAAATCGACTCAAAAAGCGCTCATCGAGTATAGCTTGACTGTGGATTCCGAGACGGCTGTACATGAAGGCAGAATAAAAGTGTTATATTTACCAATAAGCATATTTCACAAGAAATATGGCACTTTTGGAACAAACGTGTATCCGGGCTACGAGACATGTTCACGAACATCAGCCGCCGGAAACACATTTTCTCGCCGCGATCCTTCAGCTTGTTCCTTACTGTAAGGCTTCTTTCGATACCACATGATATTCTGCGAAGCGTCGCCTTTGCGACTTTGCGGCTCCCTCGCTAAAGCGGAACTGTTCTCCAGCGTGGCGCGGTGAACATTGCCGCTCCTGAGCACGAGGAAATGCCTCAGTCTCCTTAACATGTTGACAGTAACGATAGATTGGTATTACTACCTCACTAGTAGAATGCGCGATAACTTCGTCGGAGTAGGAAAATCCACATGGACTGAACCAGAGCCACTCCAGAGGTGCGCAGAAGCAGGCCGCCCCAAGAGAACCATCTCTACAATGATCTTCGGCCCAACTGTCCCTAAATATCTCCAATCATGACAGCAAGTTCCTCGAGTTCGTGCTTTAGATGTTGGCCTCATGATGGAAGCACTGGCACTACCGCAAATCTGTTGGTTCGAAAGATGAGCGAAGAAAATACGGTGCAGAGCTGCATCTGTTCACGATACCATTAACGTATTTGCTGCTCTTGTGTACAAATAAGCTAACCCCCCCCCCTGCGGCCAATCCCCCTATGGTCAGGGCCCTGGCCGACCCCTGGTGACACACACTCGAGGGCACCAACATCAATTTTATTGCATTTTTGAGCTTTTCAGCGGCTACTCGGGATTTCTATGCAATCCTCTATCTCTGTAAGGTCCTCTTTGAATCCTTTTAGCAAGGCAGTGCCTTTTTTTAGTATATCTACGTCGGATGTTTTATTTTTATATATAATTTTATTACGCAGTCGGCGTTTAGCTCTTTATATATTTGTTATTTTTATAAACTTCTATCCCGGCGTTATTTTAACTGCTTTATGTTTTTTTTATTATTTCCGTTTTAATTTAGCAGTTAAATATATATTTTAAATTTTTAACTTTGTAATTTTAACGATTTATATATTAAAAATTTTACTAGCTTTAAAAAAAAAAAGCTTTAAAATAGAATTTTAAAAACTAAAATAAATAACAGCTAGTTTTCGGCTTTTCCAAAATAAGTTTTGTTTTTTTATTAATATATTAACTAGCTATAGATATAGAAATTTAAGTTAATTAAAAATTTACGATATTTTATCAATAATAAATATAAAAATTAGCGCCTAAATTATATTTTTATTTTTTAATATAATATATTTTAATAATAATAATTACGATCGATTTTTTAAAAAAATATTAACAGTAGTTTAAATTTTTTTAATTATAACTAATATTAAAATATTTTATTTAATTTTATAATAAGTTTTAATAATTTTTTTTTTTAAAAATTTTAAACTAAATATATAATTAGTACTATTTTAGAAATAAAAATATAGCTTTTTTTTTTATTAAACCGAAAATTTTTATATTTAATATTTATATTATATAATTATAATATAATTTATTAAAAATAAACTAGATTTTATTTATAATATAAAATTATAAAAATATATTATTAATATAAAAATTATAACTATTATAAACTAAAATTATTTATTTATTATTATAATTAACATAAATATAAAGCAAAAAATATTTTTTAAACTATTTTATAGCTATAATATTATTTATTTATTTTTTAAAACTATATTAAAATATTAATTATTATATTTTTAATTACTATAATTAAAAAACTACTATATTTATATTTTTTTATTTTTTAAAAAAAAAAAAAAAGATAGCTATTTTAATACTATTTATATATTTAAAAATAATAATTTATTCGCTTTTTTTAACGTTTTTTTTTAAAACTACGTAATTAAAAGTTTTGCTAATTATTTAATAATTTTTTTTAATATTTTAACTAATATTTATTTTATTATAATTAAAAAAACGGTTTAAAAAATATTAAACGTTTCTAATATTTTAAATTTATCGAAAAAAATATTAATATTAATTACTATAATTTTATTTATTTAATTATAATTAATAATATAAAATTAAATAAATTAAATAGCTAAATTTTAATTTAAAAAACGTTAATATTATATTTTTTTTATTATATAAAAATTACTAGATATATTAATTATTTATTAAATTATAAATCTAAATTTAATAAAAATTAATATAAAATTTAACCTAGTTTAACTAATAGTTTAATAAGTTAATTATTTTTTAAAATAAAAAAAGAGGATTTGTTGACTTATATTGGCCTCTTTTTTAGTCGCTACGCCGGCTAGTCGTTGCCGTATAGACGATCGTAATATATCCCATTTCTAGGCTATTGCTGAAACCGAGGTGCCGAGTTTCGTATCGCGCGCCGCAGCAAGCGCGCGTTTCTATAGATCATATAAAGACAAAGCGATAGTATTCGAATTGGAGATTCTAATGATATTAAGAGGAAAAAGAGGCGATGCGTGGTCGTTAAGAAAATGAGGATTGAAGGTAGGAGATGAGGGTCATCTTACCAGGCCAGGACCCCTGGTCGTAGGGGGATTGGCCGCAGGGGGGGTGGTTAGCTTACCGGGAAAGAAGCTCTACATTCCATCTTATCCTTCTACACTTGGTTCTTGAGACACAGTTATACTACCATTCAGTCATATATTATCTTCAACACCGGAATATACTGAGAATCTGTGGCAAAGTGCCGAAAAACCTGGGCCAACGACCCGCGCTGCCTCCCACCCCGTCCTTTGTACCTGCGCCGTCTCGAGGATCTAGAGGTCCCAGAGCGAGGTTATTATGTCGCCGACGACCAAGTTTGGTTTTACAATGGTAAATTCGTTCACTTCTTTGGTCTAGTTCAGAGAAGTACTAGCTAATATCAAGGCAGAACGGTCTAATCAGTGGGCGAGCGGCCCGGTTGTGAACGTGCCAGGCGCTAGCGGCAGTATTCTGCACCCATTTGTAAGCAGCTCATATTATATTTCTACGCAGTTAAATCAACTCACTAACTAATTGTAGATCTCAGTCGATGGTGGTAGCATCATATCAATCGGCGCAGAATTTGTGCGGCTGATGTAGTGTTGCCTTAAGTTTTGCAGTTTGATCTTTACTTTTGTAGTGACGTTGGAATGTGGCGTCTGAGGTCGTTGGGAGGCTAGGAGTGTGTTGGAACTTTTGTTAGGCCTTCTATGGGGCCCTGTTGGGCAGGGATATAAGTACACTAAAGCACCCGTGCTCAGTGACCCAACTAGAACACTTACTTAAATCACAAAGTATTTGTCGCACCGCCTGCTCTCTTGATTGTTCCTACTTCTCCCTCACCTAACACGCCTCTGCAATAGCAATATGGCCGCAACCAGACAGGGTCGTCTCTTTCATTTTGAAAATTTCAATCTCGATGCTCTTCTTGCCCTTGCTAGAGAGCTTCGAGGTCGACCATGCAGCTGCGACACGTCGCAAGTACCAAAATCCGGCACCCTAAATTCGGTCATTTTTATTTCCTTTGACGACGGAATCGAGTGGGTGTTTCGCTCTCCATCCATCTACGCAGGTACAACCTTTACTGAAGAATCTGCCTCCAAGATACTGGTGAGCGAAGCAGCCACTATGAAGTATCTGAGAGCCCATTGTTCTGCCCCTGTGCCGGAGGTTTATTCATATAGATAAGAGAGGCCCGGAGAATCTCTCTTTCAGAACTGAACAGTATAGTGGCACGAAGGACAACGATATAGGAGTTCCTTATATCCTTCAGAGTAAGGCCGCTGGCCGTTGCCTTGCAGAATACGACTGGGCGGACAACTCTTCCCAGCCTTGGCAATACGAATACTGTCAAAAGCTTCTACCTATTTCAGATCAAGGCAGACAAAAAATCATGAGTCAACTTGGGACTATTATGTCTAGCCTATCAGAAGTTCGGTTTGGCCAGATCGGATCAATTTTTGAAGACCACCAGGGTAAATTTTCCGTCGGGGAATGCCTCTCTCCGGTGCTCATTTGGCAGTGGCGAGACACAATTGAGGAAGCCATATATCGAGGCCCATTTTGCGAAGACAAGCTCTATTTCAACTCGCTCATTTCAGCAATGATTTCCCATGCCAAGGAGCTTACCATGGTAACCCGTGCGTTTTTTGCCTCAGTTCCTTCGACACACGAGTATCCCACTAGAGCCAGCTTCGGTACCGCATCAAGGCGGTGGAATGATTTTGTTACAATCGGTGGAAAGTTGGAGGATAGCAGGAACCGGCTTGATTATTGCATTGCCGGCCAATTCCTTTACGATATGATCCCCTACTTTTCGACACCAGCAAATGGTAGCTCTCCATTTGTCACCCGGATCTGCACGCAGGCAATCTATTTGTCGATGATGATCTCAACATTACTTGCATAATCGATTGGACATCCACGACTACGTGTCCTATTATTGAGTTGCTCTCTACCCCAGGACTTGCCGGACCAACCTTACCGCCGTCAAGCTCCCTGGTCGCTGCCTTTAGATCATCCTTTGACGCAGGAGCTACAAATATCGATGCTAGTGACTGGAAGAAAGCCGATGCTATCTGGTATTTTACCCGCTTAGTTCGTCTACTTTCCAAAGAGGATTACAAACTCTTCAAATCCCTATATGACCTCGTGAATACCGACGAGACAAAAGGGAAGGAGAGTTGGTAGATTACGCTAGTCTTTTTCAGGCGCAAGCTGAGCTAGAAGCTAATAAGCAACTTTTGGCAGAGTTGCGCGAGGAAGATGAGTCGGAAGCAGAGAAGAAGGGATTAGAAGACGCCGAATTCCACATGACGAAGGAGAAAAAAAGGTTGAGCGCTCTTGCTGTCGCTAGGAAATTAACTCTGATGTCAGAAATGAACCCCGGGTTCGTGGCAGATGCAAAACTGTGGCGGTGGATTGAGGATGCTTTGTGCTCTGACAAGAATCCGGAGCAACCCATTTAGTGTTAGGAGTCAAGTAACAGAGCATGGCTAGAGGTCGATGTGACATTAATTCAATCCCCAACATCATCGATCACATCCATGATGGAAATCCTTCTCTTCCTTGGCTGGTGCGCGAGGGCAAGATCAAGTACAAAAATCATCGCCTTCGCTAACACAAGAGCCGTGTCGTCTGCCATTTGCAACGCCCGAGGCCTTGAGGTCACATATTGCTGCATCCTGAAGTGCCTTTACGAAAGACACCTGCACGCAAATGACGCGAGCTTCTTTTCCACGCCGTAGGCTCTCCCACACGAGACGAATGCCCACGGTAAGAAGTCCAGACTCAGTGACAACCTAGCGACTGAAAGAGGGCTTATCAAGCCCTTACATTAGCAGTATTCCATTGCATCACACGTAGTTAATCATTTACTCCATCTTTCGGAGACATACACTTCATCACCATAGCCGTCAATTGATCCTGCGTTGAATTTCATCCTGAACTATTTCCTTTGTGCCAATGCTCAGACTGCAAGACCCTGTTGACTTACCTGTTCATAGAGACGTTCAGGGGCTTGCGTGCCTTACCCTACAGTCGTGTTGGTTGTGCTGAGCCCTCTGCATGGACCTCATTTCACCACTCACATCTGCCGCAGCTGTGAAAAACTTAGTGAGAGGAACAGTATATTATTCCCTTTCACCAGGTCTTGTAAGGCTCTTAGAGCCCGGCCTGCTTGGTTCTTTAACATTTCCCGCTCAACTACTAGGATCAGCAACGACGTCACTTCTTCCCGTGATGTTAGTGCAATTGGGCAAAACGAGATAGTGACCACCTGGCACAGCCGTCGAGTAGCGCGTCGATGCAGGAACAGTCTAGTACTGCTACCCTACGTGTCTAGCTTGCGAAATGATGACAACATTTGCTTGTGATTGCTCTTCTGCTGGCGCCGGGGTATGTTCTTAACTACATTTTCTCGACATTGTTTTCCTGGCTCAGCGTAACACCCTAATCTCGTTCCTCTAGGCCCTTCTCAACCACCCAAAAGTGTGTATCTTTGAAGAAACAAAGATAAAACTGTTAGAAGAGGAATCAATCCCAATCCCTAATGAACATAGTTCCAAGTTTGCTGCGGCCTTAATACCGACGGGGACGGCAACTATCGCAACGTGAAGGATGAGAAGGTTGATATATTAGATAGCAAGTAGGGGGTGATTGATGGCGACTCATCATAGATTATTCTTACTCCGCCATCTTAGAACTGCCGAAAGAGATTGGTTTTACCAGTAGCGAGGAGTTAAACGCCCATAGTCATACAATTACATACCAACCTTCCCTAGTTTTTAGGTGTGATTCGTTAACCCTAATCAAAAATGTTGCTGGAGAAAACCATCCAATCCGAGTTTATTTTTGATAGCTAGGAATCAGATGCGGCAAATTATGAACAAGATGAATTGTGAGTACGACAAAAACAGTTGCCCTTGATCTTGGGAGCGGTATTGCAGAGACGCATTTTGATGCCAAAATCATATCCATATAGCAGCTTCCGAAAGATCTGAGGCGTCGACATGTCTTTCTTGATTGGTCCCAGACAAATGCTACAAGTGACTCGCAGTAGCCTGGTAAGCTTGCCTTTCGTGGGTTGAAAGATACACACCTTGACCCAGTGCTCCGCTTTACCCACAAGCGTGATGAGGTGGTCGAGGGACGATGGACTTAAGCGTTGGCAGACCCGATGAAGATGGATCAGCTTGCTAACTAACACCCTTCGCACTCTTAGGGTTCGTAGTGGGAGTGACTTCTAATTCATAGCGTCAATCATGTTGGTAGCGCCTATGTTGCTGCCTGCACATCGATGTTGAAGTTGATGCGACGTGTTCGTATAACGCGTATTGTTCGTGTTATTCGTATTCGTACGTGTTCTGTTAATGTGAGTATATCTGTGCGAACACGGGCGACTCAGACATAGCAAGATACCAACAGATATTATACTTCGGATGTTTCAGAATTCTACTCAAAGAAATCGTTACCCAATCAATCCAATTGCCTAACGCGTTGTTCCTTTTCTCTAAGGGGAAAGGGATGGGATCTCCGCTTCCCTTTAACTACTGGAACTCGCCTTCCTTCGACAACTGTACTGCTGAAAAGACTTCTCCCTCGTCTAATCAGCCTCGGTGACAACTCTCAGATCACACAATGACGACAAGCAGAGAGCTGATCTTAGCCGAGCAAGCCAAGAAGATTAACTTTGACCATGTTCTGCATGGAGGCTCAGGCAAGACACAAGGCGGCATCCGCTCCATGATAGGCAAAGAATAGCGCCGCAAATGCCGTAGCCGTCGACGAGTACTTCCGACACTGGGATGGCAAGAACGCCGAAGATGAGACTGACGAGATCAGACAGGCTCGAACGGCAGATTACGCGAGTCTCACCAGACAGTAAGAACATACTCACCTCCTCCAGAAGTCAATTCTGGATTTTCTCTTGAGCTTGCCAACTAATGCAGAGGCCTCTCTCCCTCTAGATACTACTACCTTGCAACAGACCTGTACGAGTACGCTTGGGGCGCCTCGTTTCACTTCTGTCGGTTCGCGTACGGCGAAACGCTCTGACAAGCCATCGCCCGCCACAAGCACTACCTAGCGCACAACATGAGACTCAAGAGTGACATGACTGTTCTCGACGTTGGCTGCGGCGTTGGCGGGCCGGCTCGTGAGATGGTCAAGTTCATTAGGTGCCATGTGACCGGCCTGAACATCAATCAGTACCAGGTCCAGCGGGCGACAAACTAGGCTGCCACGGAGGGCCTATCTCATAAGCTTAAGTTCGTCCAAGGCGATTTCATGGTACGTGTGTTGCCGAAATCTAAGATGGCTTAGATAGGTTCATCATTCCCCCTAACGGTTCTGCAAGCTGATCGAACCACCTTCCGTTTAGAATATTCTCTTCCCGGATAACTCGTTCGACGCAGTTTACGCCATCAAAGCCACGGCGCATGCGCCGTCATTGGAGGGCGTCTATAAGGAGATCTTCCGCGTCTTGAAGCCCGGTGGTGTGTTCGGCGTCTACGAGTGGCTTATGACTGAGGAGTTCAACAACAACGACCTCGAACACCGTCGCATCCGCCTGCACATTGAAGAAGGGGGCGGAATCGCACAGATGTTCAAGATCTCAGATGGCCTCGCTGCAATCAGCGCGGCTGGTTTCGACCTCGAATTGCACCACGATCTGGCCGCAGATGACGACGGTCCGGCACCTTGGTACTGGCCCCTCGATAGCGATCTGCGTTACGCCCAAACGCTGTGGGACGCGCTGACGGTGCTGAGGATGAACTAATGGGGGAGAGTCGTGGCGCACAGCCTATTCAGTGTTCTCGAGACCGTTCGCGTCATTCCGACTGGTACTAGAAAGACAGCCGAGAGCCTGGGTAAGGCGGCCGATGCTCTTGTAGAGGGTGGCAAGAAGAAATTATTTACACCCATGTACCTTATGGTTGGAAGGAAACCTGTCTAGTGAGATGTGGATAGGGGCTGCTGTGAAAAGATGCGAGCAGCTTGGGGGCTATTAAGTTTCTGTCAATCTACATTTGACAATATTCCTTATTCTATACTCTTTAGCGCTGTCTAATAAAACGCTGGCCAACAAATAAGTCCAAGTATGTCATGAAAACACCTTTCAACAGCTATAAAAACCCAGATGCATCGTATTCGAAACAGAGAACTTATCATAGCAAGCTATTAGATTGATGGCGCAAATAAAGTACATTATAGAGGCACGCGATACAGTAATGGTAAGAGGTTTATAAGAATTTTTTCTCTCTCTGTTTTCCCTTCTTCTTTTTATTCAAGACTACTTCGATATAATTTAAACTCCCTTGCATCGATATTAAATCGCTATAAATATTACCTAAAAGGAGTGCCAAGGAAAATGTCCGGGAAAGACCAAGATATAGAAAGTTTTTATCAATTAGACAGGGGTATATTTACCTACTAATCTTCACATAAATATATGTTTTTAATATAAAACCTTGCTTTACTGTATTATTATTCATAGCGCCGTTATGTTAGTTATGTAGACAGATTTGTGACCGGGCCATGTTTATAGCACCAGCCTTTCCTCCCCCCTTTTTTTTTAAAGTCGCAAGATACCGGGCAGGATAGCACATATGCACCAAGGAACATAGAGCGGTCGAGGGCGGATACGGGGCGGCAGACTAAGTACGCAGCAAGCTAGGTTAATACCGCAGCGGAATTGAATGCAGGGCAGCTAGGGCTTGACGAATAAATAAGTTGGTACTCCGTAGGTATGCAGCATTCATCTCACTTCAACAGAATGCACAGGCGTACTTCCATGGGAGTATCGGAGCACGACTGATACCCCAGCCACCCACTGGGAAGAGGAAATAGATCCCGAATCTGGCCAAGGAGGCCTGCGAGGATGAAGATACACAACACACCCCCAATTCAGACCTCACTGGTTCATTGGCTTAAATCCAACACATCTCAACATTACCAGATTCCAAGTTGAGCGTTCAGCTCCATTCGACCCTCACCTCGATCCACCCATTTTGGCCCTTAATAGGTTTGGCGGCGGACTGCTGAAACTGGGGCTTGAAAACTGCCGTGTTGTTGGCCACCTCATCGTCTCGGTCCAAAGGTACAAGATCGTAGTCCGTCAGCTGGGCCTCAATCATCAGCTCGCCACTCATTGGGACAGCCATAATGCTTCTTAATAGGGGTACGCGGTCACCTGGGCGCAGTTTGATATAGCTACTCCGAGGTTGTTTTCGGAACAGATCGATCACACCATGTCCATTGTTGGCCGTGATCTCGCCGTAAATGTCTGCAGGATTCTCTCCGTCTCCGTCTCTCAGGATAATCTCGATATTGGCCTGAGCGGCAGAGGACAGAACGACATAGTTGAGCGTCGCCGCACCATAAGCGCCGCGGACCTGGTAGGATGTAGTCTGGTCATACAGTTTACTTGCATCGTATGTATTCCACCACAGACTTCCCTGGGAAATATCATCATCGGAGCCGATGAGGTCATCATCGCGGTCCTTGAGGTCGAAGCGTATCTCGAAGGGGTCAGCGGCGCCGATGCTCCGGCCCAGAGCCCGCATAGTGGCGTACTTCCCAGGTGTCACGGACTCGTAGTTCCCTCGATCTCGGAGGATAATCGCCTGATTTCCGATTCCATCGAATGCTGTGGCATTACCAAATAGATCGCCGGGGTTTTCATTGTCGATGTTGTCGATGCGCAACCAGAAGACCTCGACCAACGCCCTGCCCTTGGTGCCGAGGAATGGACTGGGTGGGGCGCCCCGGCCAGTCCTCTTGCCTGAGGTACCAGGTTTATCACCCCCCTTCGGCACTAGTAGAATTGCTAATATACGAGCGGCCTCCACGACGGTGGTGATACCTAGAGAGTTGCCCTCTAGTGATGGAAGCACAGCGGAAAATGCCGCATTTTGGCCCAATCGTAAGATCGCCTCGGATATGGTGCCCCAGGACGTCTGAAGGTTGACGAACCTGGGGGTAGCTGGTGTCTCTGACCGCCAGTTTGTGATGAGGTCGTCCGAGATCTCAGTGAATCGGATGGCCTCGCTGATCATCTGGATGAGGACGAGGAGTTGCCGCGCCCGTTGCGATTCGGGACCTTTGTTCTTCTGCTGCTGTGGACCTCGCCCTAGCACATTCACGGCGTTTATAAGCGCCTGATGCCCTAGAGGAATGCGAAGCCTTCCGGTGCGGCCATCAGAGGTGCTTGCCTGACTCCTTGTATTGTGACCGGACTCTGCAGTCTCCAGTTGGCTATAACTTCCCCCGTAGTCTAGTGGTATCGAGCCGTTTATCATCTGCTGACTGCCTCCGTCCGGTCGGAACTCATACCAGTCGTCCGTACCTTGCTGGTAACCCTCCAGGTACACATTGTCTCTACGGATCCTTAGGGTAATCTGATACTGGGACGTTTCCAATCTGATAGTGAAGGCGTTCCTAGCCGCGCCGTCCTGGGGCTCGAGAACGGGGATTCTTGATTGCGTCCAAGTGCTGTTCCTGAGATCGTGCCGGATTTGGTTTATCAGGGCCCGGAACTCTGACCCGTTCCGGTCTTTTTCGACATTGTAGTAATACGACATAAAAGCCCCTAATCACACCGAAACAAGTGGGCGCTATCTGTGGTGAAGGTCTGGAAGGTGTTTAATCAAATGGTGTTTTCTGAACACGTTGCAGCAGCCGAGGCCATATATAATGGCCAGAAAAAATAAGGCAGACTTTAAAAAATTGCTTCATAGCTTGAGGCCTTTGCAACTGAATGAGTCTTGAGGGAAACTAGATACCATGTTTGTCCGACTTTCACGGACAAATCCCGTAACTCCATATTTCAGCTGGTCACACACTGTACGAATGTAGGACTGACCGCAGATCATTATCCAGAAGCAGTACTTGATTGATTCAAGCAAGCTGAAGCGGCAGCATTATTCTTCTTTGGTTGATAGATGATGGTTGTTCAGCCTGTTGCATGCATTGGTCGATTGATTGATAAAAATCACGAGCACTGCCTCCAGGCCTGAGTCGCGAACCACGGTAAACTCGGAGGCGGACCCGATGCGATAGTCCAAGGTTAGTTTAGTCCAGACGTCCCGAGCCCTACAGCCGACAAGCTGGGTTGAATGCATCATAGATGAGACTCTCCTGGAGTTCTATACTGTTGCTAGCTGGAATGCATGCACATGCAAGCAGCCAGAACGAGTTGCGGATGCCGGCATGTATGTATGGTGGGGTAGCGGACCCAGGCAATCGACATGTACCAGTGTGGTAATAGTTTGGGTTGACTTTGAGAAGGAGACCAACAAAGTGATGATACAGTAGCAAGCAACCGTTTCCGGATTAGGTTCATATTTGGAACTGTACAGCTGAAAACCGGCATAAGAGGGCAATTATTGCATGAAAATTGCGGAGAACATCCTGAATTCCATTACTTTAAGCGAGCCGAATATTGTAGCTCAGCCCATTAGGATCGGCTATGCAGCTGAATTAGGACAGCTGGGGTGTAATGTGTCACTCGGTCTAAGCCGAAGAAGTATGGGTCTTAACACACTCACATCCCATCAATTGAAAAGATGAAAAGAATGGAAGCTGAAACAGCATCGGATAAGAATCAAGTGGATCGGCATAGATGATCGGCTATCCCGAGTACGTTCCATGCAATGTGAAATTGTGAATTGCCAGTCAGGCCTCTCAGAGAGAATATATAATTGAGTAAGTAGGTAGATAGGGATATTTCCGAAATCAAGATCGTGCCGTGATTCTTATCATCAATCTGAAGCTACATACTATTCACGCTCTGCCAAAGTTGCACACCATGGACGCCACTTTCACTAAAAGTTTAGTCCAAAAAACGGACATTAGTCCATACAACCAGGCCATATTCCTGAGCCAGAACATGATCAATCAAGCATTCGTCAACATGTGGAATTTGGCTCCAGCAACTGATCCTGCCGCACCGTTGCGCCGGTTCAAGAAGACATACCGTTCAGGCGACATCGACATCGAACTAGATCCGCCAACGGTCAAGCTCATGACTACCCAAGATCCCCAGCTTTATTTCATGATGAACATGAAGAAGGGCAGTATCAAAGTCTACACGAGTACGGACCCAAATGATAACACAATGGAAACGTTCGACGTTACTGGCTGGAAATATGCCTTTGCAGTCAAGGTTGGTATGTATCTCCGCATCCCCTCCATTGGGACTATATGTGAAAACTCTCGCACGTCGCTGCTAACGGCCTTGGAAATCGCAGCAAAGAAGGTCGTGGAGAGGAACGATCCCAGATTCTCTTCCGCGGTCATTCAAGCGGGATTTCCTCCCGACACTTTCTCCCTCGCCCAACTGTACCTCGACCTCTCAGGTAAAGCATACAACCCAATACCTTTCACATCCATATACGCTAAATGAGACATAAGCTTCCAACCAAAACGATGCGACGCAGAATAGTTATGGCACCAGCAACTGGAATAGCAAGTCTCCCGAGGCACAGGCATCACTGATGAGCTTTTGTCAGCAGTGGTGGAATTCGATGAAGGTTGCTGGGTCTACCATCGTCGGCTACTCTGTGCAAGCCAACAAGCCAAACCTTGGTATACACATCAATATCTCTTTTGCTCTTGGAAGGGGAAGCTGACGGTTCTTGGTCACAGGAAATGTTGATGCCGCTACATTCCCACCCACAAGCATTGACTATTTCTCTTACCCCTGGAAAGACCCGAGCGCATCCAACCCGAAGGCCGTTGATGGATCCGGAAAAAACGCGCTTTGTTATCTGATGATGTCAAATCTCCGGTCGCTCCCTAGCCCAGTCGGTATCAAGTACAGCGGTACCTTTGTGAAGGGCGGCGGTCTATATGTCATGAATGAGAGCCAGTTTTGGGGGGATTGGTTGCTACCTCTGCTCCAAGGGTTGAACAAGGGAGCCGAAATCATTCCAGATGAGCCGACAGGTATCTACCAGCCACAGAAGGATCCTCAGTTCCCCTACTACGTGGGTATGCGCTATCACGTGGGGGTGAACAAGAGCCACTCGACTAAAGATTCGTACTATGCTTTTACTAAGAACAAAGCCCATCCTAACCAGTGGACGTGGAGTGGCAAGAAGAAACCCTCATCGAAGACCGTACAGGGAGCACCAGGTCATGCTCAGATCCTTACACAGACATGTAAGTGAGTTCGATTGAGCTTCGTGTTACAGCGATATACGAAACGACACTAAATGTTTTATCATCGCAGCAATCACATCCACGGAACTAACTTGGGACCAAGGCGGGACAGGAGTGGTTCTCAAGGGCAATACTGTGTTCACCTTCCATGCTCAGTTCACCAGAAACGGATCCAATTCGGGGTAAGTTGATTCGCGCAGTTTAATGCCCTTAAAGATCAATCCCCACTGACCTTGCCCATTCTCGATGCAATCAGTAAGCCCTCCCATATGGATATCACTGTCAATTGGTACTTCAAAATGGCGTTATCCCACGTGAATGACGGTGGCGTTCAGTTCGCTCGCGTCCCCGACGCAAAGGATCAGACTACAGTGACTGTCAAGGCCACACAGGGTGACATCAGGTGGAAGCATGGCTTCGAGAGTGTCAAGAAACATTTCAGTAGTACTTTGAATGACTACTTGAACAATGACACGCACCAAATCGAGAATGAGTTGCTTCTCTCCCTTCGTGGTCAGGAAAAACTCCTCCTCCCAGCCTCTGGCACATTTTTGATGAAAAATCCCTCATTTAACGCCCGCGGGGATCTATTGGTTACGTTGGAGTACAAGAAGTATGCAGACCCTACCCTATTTCAATATTCTAATATGAACCCGCACCCTTTGGCTTGAGAGCTGACTGATACGAATTGCTGTGTAGTCTTGACCCACCCAACGCTCCTTGGCAGTCGTCTAGGGTTCAAAAGTCTGTGGTTTCCACGAAGCCAAGTGTGCACGGTCCGGTGATGTTCACTGCCATCGACCTGCCGGTACGACACGAGCTGAAGGTGTTATCGGAGCCGAGCATTCGGTCTGTTGCAGTCGATATGATGTTATCTGCATAGCTTGGCGGGATCATTAAGTTAGTCACGATTGTTATTTTAATTGAAATATCAAGAACTTTCCGCAGTACGGAATTCCACCACCCCTAACAGCCCAAGATATGGATTGGTCCAGAGCAGATGGCAATTCTTTCTGCAGGGATGACGCCGAAGAGCCTCACAGTGAGCTGTTCTTCATCAAGCGCCTTCTTGATATAGCCTCGGACCCTTACTTTCCGGTCACCCCTGCTTTTCCACCACTAAATCCTGCCCAAGTTCACCTTTCGATACGATCACATAGACACTTCACCATTTCCAGCCTCTCAATATATTGCTTGACCGCCTCGCCTTCGAATGGTCCTCCTCGATATGGGCTCCCAATTGAGACGTGAAGGGTGGTGTCTCGCATAGTCCAGCTATCGGTAGCGGAATACGGACCCTATCGATCCAGTCGATCTTTGGAAAAACAGCCATCCTGCAGGTGTGGGTAGCGGCCATGTACTCAACAACAGTGATTCAACCCCCTAAGGCTGACTGATGCGAATTTGGGCTTGCTGGGGCCATGCTCAGCACGCTCATTGTGGATGTGATTGCCAGCAGACGCCCGGGTAAATCAGAAGAGAAGTCTCACTTTAGGGCTGGCTCCCTCTCCTTCTCAGGGTGGTGGGAGTGTTACTGGGTTGCAAGTCCTTCGTAGCGCGACGGTTGACTTTGAGTAGGATAGTGAGGAGGGCGGGTGAAAGTATCATAATTGTTGATGTCGTAAGAAAGATGCGAGCTGAGACTCAATATCATAATCGCATGTTTCTCACCTAATGTTGCAATCCAAAGCGACAACGCAGCATCCTCCAATCAATCGATTGCCGCAGGTATGATATTATAACTACTGGGGCTCGTTCCCGACAGTCCCTAGATGTCTTACCACTACAATAATATGTTGTATCACCTAGCGGGCCGTTCCAGCTGGACTGGAAGTACCTAAATTAGAAGATTGGTTTCCACCTTTAACGCTTACCCCAGCGACGAGCGATGCGCGCCCGCACCACAGGGCCATGGAGGCATGGGAGGGCCTGCGAGGTGCTATAGAGGCGGGTGAGCGCTATAGGAGTATGGGAGGGCTACGAAGGTATAAGAGGACACGATATACCAGCCGCAGGCAGCTGCCAGGGCGCGTACGTCAGTGAGGCCGTGGGCTGGCGGGCAATTTGAGAGGTCATACTCTTTACTACCCTATACGTACCCTTATACGTACCTCTTTATAGGCTTTTTCAGCTAATCAGAAGCCACGGATTTTCTAGGGGGAACACTCCAACCAGCCCACTCTTCCCAGGGTAACCTCACATCCGCGCAGCAAATCAAACCTCGAAGTACAACTTTACCAGTGGATTGGATGTGGAGTTGGTTGCAGGCCTTGGCATCCAATCAACTAGCAGCATATCTTTATATCTGACACCCCTTAAGGGCAGGCTGGCAAGTTACACCCCTCTTTTCATGCAAGAGGTAGGAATAGTATGAGACATGGATCAACCTCCTCGTCTTCAGAATATGGAGCTGGCACCCCTCACTCATTCTGCCTGAACAACTACCTCAATATTATGGACGAATATAGCACACTCGAAGCCGTCCCGTTCGAACATCAAAGATTCGACGGCGGTATCCAGACCTATCCGCAAAAAGTACCGAGAGATGGCGAAGCTCCCGAGCTATTACCAATAGAGAAATATGAGAATCAAGGCATGCAAGTATATGGGAATACTTCCCAACTCTGGACCCATCCGGCATCAGTCAATCAAAAGACCAGAAGGTGCCGCATGCCCGTGAGGATCTTCTATTCAGCTTTAATCATCTCATTGATCTTGATCCTCGGAGCGATTGCGGGAGGTGTTGCAGGTGGCATCATATCCTCGCATCGTAAGCACAGTTCAAACACAAACGGGACGACAAGCGGAAACCAGACAGACCCGTCCCCGACCCCGATAGCGAATGTCAATATTCTAGCCGAATCAAAGCTCGCGGCATGCAATTGGACCGATACGAATAGCATAACTCACCGTTTCATATTCTTCCAAGATCCCACAAGCGCAATCATCGCGCGTCGATGGGATTCGCAAAATCGCACATGGACCACGAACAATCTCACCGATATATTCAGCTCACTAGATAGCCCGATTGAGTCTCTGGGCCCATCGACGCCTCTTTCTAGCGCCGCGTACTACAGTCAAAATGGAACCAACGAGGTACAACTTTATTACTTAACGCCTCAGAACGTCGTGTCAGCCGTGGGCTTGTATAGTCCTTTAGCCCAGCCGGACGACTGGGAATATAGTCCCATCGTAGAGTCTCGACTCGTCACGGCACCTGGATCGCAGCTCGCATCTGCTTGGACTCGCTGTTGGGGTAGTAACTGCGGACAAGGATCCTTGATAGTTATGTATCAGGTCACTCCAGACGGTGACATTACTTATATCAATGGGAGCAACTTTCGGAATCCAATGTCACTCGGAAGCCTGGGCGCCGCGCAAAACTCCAGCTTAGCTCTATTCCCTCAACCTGATTATGATAACCCTTCGAACGGCATAAGCAGATTAACACTCCTGAGTGAGACCCTAAACACGCCTACCTCGGGAATCGCACAGGAGACCTTGTATTTTGCGGACGGATGGAGTTCGTGTAAGTAATCCTTAAAGTATATGCAGATAGCATATAGCCTGTCTCCAGTGTTGTGTATTAACACTAACGAGCTACAATAGGGGCCACTGTCCTTACCGAAGCCAGGATACCTGCACCTGAACCAAGATTCCAATTCGCCATGAGTGGCCTGGATAATTTCTATTCGACCCTTTTCATGGCCTTATTGCCCAACGGAACCGTAACTTCTGATCTCTGGCGAAATGGTGAGAGAGAATTCTTCCCGACACTCACTGTGGACTTTCTAGGTGGCCCTTCTGTCAACTTCTCGGCCATCGCCGCAACTGAGGAAGCTATGTTTTATGGAGTTTCTGGCGACCAAATACTACAATACTCGATGAGCAACCAAAATCCCCCTCAGTTCAATTTCGTGGAATCAATATACCCATGAAAGTTACCAACCGACTAGCTTGAATAAATAACCAGGGTTAAAAAAAGGCGTGCGCACTGGGCGTAGTAAGATGAAATTCTGATCTGCCATATAGTCGAATGATTTCGTGTAATATATTCTCGTAAGTAGGTTGGTCGCAATCCTTATTTGAGCTCATTATAATAGATGTTATCAGATTGATAATGGTACATGTTAGAAACAATAGCCATCAGCGGGCCAGTTGCCACATAGAAGGTTCTTGGAGATGGATTGATAATCCCTTTCTCCATCCTCGGGTGTAAATAAACACCCGACATCACTATAATATACAAGGAAAAAAAGGGAGACCACAAACTAAAGAACTACTTTAAAAAAAAAAAAAAAAGCTTATTTCTAATAATTAAAAGTTTTATCGCTAAGAACCCTTTAAATACTGATAAAATAATATAAAGCTATCTAATAATAACATTTACTATTTATTTAATATTTCGAAAAAAGAAAAAAAATTTTACCGCTACTTTTAAACACGATTAAAATTAGTTTTATTAAAATTATAATTTCTGTTTTAAAATAGATATTTTTGATCTATTTTTATATATTATTAATAAAATATTTTTATAACAACAATTCGAATTATTTAATATTACTAAATCTAAATATATAAAAAAGGCTAATACTATTGCCGTTTTTGCTAATTTTTGTATATAAAAACTTAAAAATAAACCTAACCTAAATAACAAAAAAATACTTTAAATTAAAAAAAACAAAAACATTTAAATAGTATTAGATTTTATAAATTTTAAAAAAACTATATTCGATATTAATATCGTATATTATAATAAATTATATAAAAAATATAAAAAATAGACTAAAATAATAGAAAAATTGAAAAATTTTATAATTACTACGATAAAAAAAATATATAAAAATATATATTATTTAACCAATTAAATTTTAAATATATAATATACTAATTTAAAAATATAAACTAATAAAACTATATTAAATAAATGCAAAAATACTTAATAAAACTATAATTAAACAAATTTCTTTTTTAATAATTTTTATATAGCAGCAAATTAACTAAATATTTAGAAAATTGCCTATATTAAAATATAAAAATTTAAAATACCTAATATTGAAATCGTAAATTCGTAAAAAAACGATTTTTTTAACGTAATTAGCAATATATTTTTTATATAAATAAATATATACTAAATAGCCAAAAATAACAATATTCGAAACGGAGTATTTTTATATAAACCTTTTTATAACGATTTCAGGAAAATAATTAATCGTTTAACTAGAAAGCCGAGGAAAACTTCTAAAAGCGCTTTTGTTAATACCTATAATAAGCGCCACGCCGCAAAAAAGGATTTAAATATAGCAATCGGCCAACAATTTGCAAAAAAAAAAAAAAAAAAAAAGAAAATAAAATTCTAAATCAAACTATTTTAGCTATAATTAAAATAAATATAAACTTTCTAATTATTAATATATTTTTACCGATAAAAAGCCAAATTAGTTTTATTTTAATAATAAATTTATTAAAAAAATAAAAAAAAAAATAAAAAATCTCGACTTAGCTATATAAATACGTATTTTAAAAAAAACAAAATTAGAAACGCCTAAAAAAAAAAGTTACTTTTAAAAAGCTAAAAAATTAATTTTATAGCAAACTAAAAAAAATAATCTTAACAATATTTATAACGAGCTAAAAAGTTAATTAGTATTTATTAGCGTTTTTAATTATTTTAAACGGCGTTTCGATAATTATTATAACTAATATAATTTAGCAATTTTCTAGTTATCGAAAAGTTCTGCCAAAAAAACTGGCTATTTATCGACAACCGCAAACTACAAATCCACAAATACAGAAAAATACAAATTACTATAAAAAAAACTACTTTTATTTTCTTAAATATAATATATTGCCTAATATTTTTTACCATTCTAATTTTACTAAAAAAATTCCGATATAAAAAAATCTAGTAAAATAACAAATTATAAAAAACGTATTTATAAAAAAAAATAATATAATAATTAAAAGCTTTAAAAATATTTATAAATAATACGTTATAAAATACGTAAGAAAAAATTAAAATAACGCTTTTCTTTTTATACTAATTGCAAAAAAAAAAAAAAACGTATATAACTCGTAAAAAAATAAACGCTATCATTAAGCAATACTAAACTATAATATATATAATTAAAATATCCAAATTTTTAAATTTTTAAATATATTATTAACGTAATTTAAAAAATAATAATCTAAAATTTAATAACTATCGAATATAAACTATATAAATTTTCTAAAACGAAGCAAAAAATTTCTAGATAAATAAAATTTAACTACTATAATTTAAAAAAACGTCTAGCTCTAGATTTTTACGATTATAAATAATCTTTTTTGAAAAAAACAAGTTATATAATTTTTATTTACTAAATAAATAAAATAAACTAAAACTATATAATTAATAATTAAAAAACCGAAACAATTATTAATATATTACTTAATTTAATTAAATAATTAAATTGCTAATTTAATATTAAAATTAAAGTTATTAAAGCAAATAATAAAATTACGGTTAATAAATTTAAAATTAAACAATAGTTTAAAAAACGCAAAATAATTATTAAGCTTTTAATTTTTAATACTTAAATATAAAATAAAAATATTAAACGTTTAAAAAAAATGTTAAAATTAAAAAACTACGTTATAAAAATCGGAGCTAAATTTCCGATATAGCTATAGTTAGATATTATAAAAACTATTATATATTTATAAAATAGAATACCGAAATAAAAAAATAGCTAAAAAACTCCGATCGATATTTTCTATAAAGCCGTTTCCTAGAAATCTAGCTAGTTAATAGTACCGGAAAAACGTTTAGATATTATATATTTATAAATTTATAGCTATAAAACCTACGTAATTATTATAAATCGAAAGCTTAGCTATAATAAGTTTAATTAATTAGGTTTAAAAATATAAATCGGCTATTTTGTAGGATATTAGTTAATAAATATTTACTATATTTAGGTTTTATATTTTAATAAAATAGTTAATATTTACGATATTACTTTTAATAAAGACGAGTTTTTCGACAAAAAGGAAAATTTCTTTCGAAATAACTTCTATATTATATTAACGGAAGATATTTAAATATTAATAAATTAATATTTTTTGTTAAAATTTAAAAAATATATTATAAAAAAACTAAAAAAAAATTTTTTAAATAAAATTATTATAGTAATAGAACTAAATAGTTTCTATAAAAAAAAAATAATAATAATATAGATATAACAAAAATATAAAAACAAAAAGATGAGGAAAAAGTTAATATAAAAGTTAGAAACGAGAATTTCTGAAATACGGCAAAATTTTCCCCTTTTATACTATTTCTAAGCCCTTTTTTTATATTTTTATATTACTTAATATAATAAAAAAAATAGAAATATTAAAAAAAAATTTTAATAATAAAAATATAAATAGACGTTTTGCGTTTTAAAAAACTACCTTTTTAGTAGGTTTAAAAATAATACTGTTAAAATAATTAAAATTGCGTATTTTTAATTATATTGTAATAAAATATAAATTACAAATAAAGCAAAAAATATATTAAAAAGAGTTGCTAAAGCTTTTTTAAATATATAATTATATTACTAACTATTCGATAAGAAAATTTTAAAAAATAGAAAAAAATAAACATTTTTAAAATTACGTATAAATAAAGTTATAAATTAAAATTTTAACCTATAATTTTATAATAAAAAAATACTAAATTTTTAATTATATATAGGTTTATATATATAAATTTAATAAATACGGCAAATTTATTAAATATAAAACAAAATTTATCGTAAGTTACGAGATGTGGTGGACCCACTTTCGTAATAGTTTAAGGTTCACTGGTGCGCAGGAAATTCCTTATCGATAAATAGATAGTAGAATAAAAAATTTAGGTTTATTTAGTACTGCGCGCCTCGCGAGCGTTATATTTACCTACTTTTCTTCCCTTAACTTAATATTAATTCGTTAATTTTAGTTATTAACTTATAATACTATTATTTATATACGCTTTATTATAATAATATTAAGTCTTTTCTAAAATAGTATTAATAATAGTTTTATTTTTAGTTATATTATTTTTATTTATATATTAAATATTATATATAGCTTTATTTATATTAACCTATAATTTATATATTATAAATACTTTATTTTTATATATCGTCGTTATATTAAAGCTTTATTTTTATTAATTTATAACATTACGTATTTTTTTAATATTAATCGAGTTTGTTAAATTTATAGGTATTAAAAAGTTGCTACCTTTATGGATATTAATCGAAATTGTCTACTTCTATTATATATATATTTTTAAATATTAATCGGAGTTGCCTACTTCTATTTTAGCATTAAAAAGTCTCTATCCTTACTTTATGGCATTAATTTAAAATCGCCGCTTTCGAAATTAACAAACCTAAGCTACTATAAAGTATAATAATATATATTTACTACTATTATTATATTATGCTTTTTTTTTCTATATAAATTAATACTTTTTATACTTATTTCCGTTATATATTGTTATTATATTTAGTAAATATTTTATTATATAATAAATATAAACTTTTATTACTACGTAAATTAAATATTTACGTTAGACTTTCGTTAATAATTTTGATATATAAATAACTTAATTATATATAAATTATATTATTAAAATTAATCGCTTTAATTTAATATTTCTTGCTATATAATAGGCTTTTATTTTAACTATTACTATATATTATTTACGTTTTGTTTTTCCTAACTTTCTATTATTTATTAGCTAGTTTAAATATAAAACGTAAAAGCTTTTTTTTAAAAATAAATTATATATCGATAATAACGTTTTTGGCAATAATAAAACCCGATTTTTATATATATATAGCTATTTCGATTTTAAAATATAGTTTATAATACGCCTTTTTTTTGCTAATTTTACTATTTTTAATTATGCTACCTTTTTTGCTACTTTTAACTATATATATTATAATTCTAATAAACAGATTTATGCTGCAAAAAAACTCCGTATTTTTATTTTTAAAAATAGAAATAATATACGTATATTTTTTATATTTTACGAAAAAATTAATTAAAAAATAAGTATTATAGTATAACTAAAAGTTTTATATATTTAAAATTTCCGTATTATACTATCGAAAAAAATATAAACAAAATTAAATAACAAAAAGTTACTATTTAATATTTATAATAAATTTATTTTACTATTATTATATTTTATAAATTATAAAGCTCTGAATATTTCCGATATTAGATTTAAGCTTTTTATATTTTAAAATAATACTGCTATAAATCTTAACGTTATTAATATTAATATAGTTAATATTTATATATTTAATATTATATATATAGTTATAAAATTAATTTAGACTTTTAAAAAATAGTATATATTATTAACTATATTTATTAAATATTTTATTTACTATTTAAGTTGTTAGTATAAATATTATAGTAATATTATATATTAGGCTATTAAATATAATTTATTACTATATAGCGTTTATTTTTAAAAGTATAGTAATATAGCTTTTAACAATTTTAATAACGGCTATATTAATAATTAAAGTATTATTATCTATATATTCTAATTTTTATTGCAGAAATAGAGGAATTAGGTCAATTTGCGCTAATTTTATTATTTCTAATAAATTTGCCAAAATCCAGCTTCCGAAAAGAGGGGGTAATTACGAAATATAATAGACCTATTTTTGTAATAATTTAAGGTTTACTAGTACGCAGGAAATTTCTTATCGATAAATAAATAGTAGGATAAAGAATTTAAGTTTATTTAGTGCCGCGCACCCCGCGGGCGCTGCATTTACCTACTTTTCTTCCTTTAACTCAATATTAATTCGTTAACCTCAGTTATTGACCTATAATACTGTTGCCTACGCACGCCCCATCGTGACATCGTATAAAACAATTAATAAAAAAAGCTTTCTTTAAAAAAAATATACGCCGTAACTTTTACCGGCAGATTTTTTTAAACTTTTTTTGCTATAATGGCTAAATTTAATTTCAAAATAATATAATATAATATTATTAATGCTTTTATATATACTTTTTTATATAAAAAAATCTATATAAAAATACCTCGTAAATATAAAAAACCCGACATAATTTTGTAACTTAATAAAATATTATATAATTTGAAAATTTCGCTTTTACTATAGCAAAAATTTTTTTCTAAAATTCTACTTTTATTTAAATTTAAACCTATACTATATAAATTTTATTATTATATTAAAAATAAAATTTTCGTATTTTTTTATATAAATAACGTCGTTATTATTTATAAAAAATAAAAGTAGCTTTTAGTTATAAATATAATATAAATATTTAAAACTAAATATAAAATTATAAAAAAAAAAAATATCTAGTAGTTTATAGATATAAAAATTATCCGAAATCGCTTTTAAAGCAAAATCTAGCTTTCTTAGTATTTTTATATTAAAAAAATATTAAAACTAACAATTGTTAATAAAAATAGATTACTAAAAATTTCTATAATTTCTGCCGAATTTTTATTTTATACAAATTAAACTAAACTTTACAAAATTTAACATTTTTTGCATAAAATTAATTTAATTTTTTATATTATAATCTAAACTAGGCTAAATATTATATTTATTATATCAAAATTAACTAGATTTTTTATTAATCTAAGTAATATTTATTAAACTACCCCCGATTAAATTATCCGTTATTTTTATAATATAAAATTCTATATACTACGTTTTAAAAGATTTAAAAATTTTATTATTTTAAATAATATTTTATTTACTGATAATTCTTTTAATCGGAAAAATTTATAAATATTTGCTATAACTCTATTTAATAGCTTAATTAGCTAAAAAATAAATAAATAAAATATAATAACTATTTCTACTATAAAAGTAAAATTTTTAATACTAATATAAGTTATAAAAAAAAATAATATATATTAAGCGTTTAATTAAAAAATTCGAAGTTATTTCAAATTAAAATATTATTACTAGTAAATATAATAATTAATAAACTATTAAATTAATTATAATAGATTTAGCTATTTTACGAATTAAATTACGATATATTAATATTTATAATTATTAACTACGTTAAAAAATAAATAATAAAGCTATTAAAATAAAATATATACTATTAATATAAATAAAAACGAATAAATTTACAAAAATACTGCCTAAAAACAGATAGAATAATTTTCTGCAATAACTAGAACTTAAATATATCTAAAATCGCTTCAAAAATCGTTATAAAACAAAAAAAATTATAGCAAATATTAAAAAACTTTTAAAGTAATAAATTTACGAATATCGTAAAAAGGCCGTAATAGGCTATTTTATTTATAATAGAAAGCTTTACTAAATAAGCCATTTTAAGAGGATATATTAGAAATAATAGCTATTAGCGGGCCAGTTGCTACATAGAAGGTTCTTGGAGATAGATTAATAATCCCTTTTTCCATCCTCGGGTGTAAATAAACACCCGACATCACTATAATACACAAGGGAGAAGAGGGAGACCACAGACTAGAGAACCACTTCAAAAAAAAAAAAAAAAAAAAAAAGCTTATTTCTAACAGTACGGAAGGAGCCTATGACAGAGGTACATGGTGTGTTTGTTGCAACGCGAAGTTTTCGGCCTAAGTGGATACCTACTTATTCCCAACATATCAGACTGTGGAATCTTCATTGATGTACGGATCAGGCTTGAATCTGTAGAACATTGAAATTAAAGAATGTTTCGGATTACGGACTAAGAAAAGAAATAAACCAGACTTTGATTACGCGTTGGATGCCTTGGATACTTGCCTTCGACACTACTGAAATCTTGCCTCCAATAGTCACTTCCGCAACTGAGTTTTATATTTCCCCCTTTCTTCCCATACTTAAACCACCAGATATCTTTGAGGACATGGGTTCCCCCACCTGAACAGCGGAAATATCGCAAAGAAAATCTTTCTTTCTAGAGCGAATGGTAATCAGGATGAAAGTAACAGATTGCTCACCTGATGTGGGATCTATATTGGAGAGATTTCATCGAGAATCGAGTGTCCGAACTTATAAGTATAGAAGTCTTATTCAGAGGTTGAAATAACCATTCTGTTTGTTCATCTCGTGGCCTCAGCTCATATTACGCATGTCAATTCATTTTACCCAAGGTCGAGATGCCTCAATATTGCACTTGGAATTGTTGCAGCTACCTACGTTCTTGCAACAAGAGCTCTAACGTCAGCATCGGTACAGTAACGACCAGTCTTTACTGGTCTAAGACAGACAAACCAGCTTGACCTATAAGTTTTTCCAACGTCCCATTAAGAGTGACTCCGAACGGACCTGCCTCAATCGAACAGTACGAATCATTTCCAGGCAGCTGCGTATGTTGGAAATAGTTATTCACCTTGGCTTTCTGACAGGTGCTGTTGGCGACTCTTGAAGTGTGCTACAAACGCTAAATTATTATCTGACATCGTGAGAATGGCTCGGGGAGATTATCGCTTACCCCTACCGCGTCAATGGTAATTACTTGTGCGCCCTTGTAATTTGAGGCAGCCATTAGCGCACTTGAGATATGTCAGCCCACCTCGATGCTCGAAAGGCAGCAGTGATACTCACTTGGTGACTGGTGCTATTGGATCGTAGGTGTTTCCAACGAAGAGTATCGGCGTCGCGGTGTCGCCCCCAAAAGGACCAGAGAATACATCTATTGATTGAATAGACCAGCCCAGACAACCCAAGTCACTTTCGGCGACGAGCTCACCGATAATACTTGTTTTCTCAAGATGGGTTATCAGAGGGGTTACGTCCTCAAGCGTTTCATTATACCATTTGCCCCCTTGGTCAGCACACAGAATTCCAAGTCTCAATTCCGCATTCTTATCACCAGCGGGCGTGGGATCCCCGATGGTGGCAATTATCTCCTGGGTCCACGCCGCGACATTAGAGATGGCAAGGGCTTCTTCAAGCCCGGCCAAGACTGACGGGATGAGAGGGAACACGTCGACTGGCGCCTCGGTCGCGTCGAAGAACACGGTTTTTAGCGTGACTAGAGCGGATTCGATGTCTGTCGCGTTCGCCCACCCCTCAGCCTTTGCACGTTGTGCATCAAGCTGCACAAAGGACTCGTTGAAGCGAGCGTAGATGTCGAGCGCGGATGAGCCGGTATAATAAGAACAGGCTGACTGTCCCGCTGCAAAGCAGTACACGAAGAACGAGGCAATTACACCATCAGCGGGAGTCGAGATTTGGGTAAGATTTACACCCAACGGAAGGTCGAGACTCAAGACACCGTCCAGAACCATATTTCCCACTCTGTCCGGATACATCGAGGCGAAGACCTGGCCAAGGAAGGTGCCGTAGCTATAGCCGAAGTAATTGAGCAAGTTACTAGGCTTAGCTGCCCGGGCACCGTCGGTTGTCTTGGCGAATGCTTCTACAATGGTGAGCATGTCTCTTGCGTTTACTGTCGTAGACATGTGAGGACCTGCGTCTCTCTCCCAACCGACGCTGGACCGACATGCCTGGCCAATCTCTATACCAGCTTGGATGTAACTGTTGAAGAAGTCATCGGTCTCCTCGGGAACGAAGCGAGCACTCAAAGGTGTGTTCTGTAAAGTTGAGCAGTTGTTTATGTTGGGTTCGCTGAGATAGATACCTCGAGGATCGAATCCGACTATGTCCCAGTTGTCACCTGTAATAGACTATTATTGGAAAGATTAGTCAGCGACATTAAGTTGAAGAACAGAGTAAGTCGCTTACCTGATAGTATGTGACTCCGTTCTCAAGAATGTCATCTACACTAGAGGCTCCTGGTCCTCCTGGATTGGTGAGTATCATTCCTTGATAAGCGCCGTAGGAAGAGTTAGAATTCGCGGGTAGTTTGACAAGGGAGATCGTCGCGCGGCCGAGAGTGGGATTCTGATAGTCTAAGGGAGCCTTGTCTCATTCATTAGCATATGTCACGGAGAAGGCACAGTTAGTTGTGAGCTAACATCAAGTTTGGCGCAGTAAAAGCCATCATTGCAAGAACACCAACGAAGAGATTTCGAAGGGACAATTGTGTCCCATGTACAATTGTGCGAGCATGCCGCCTCTGAAAATAGAGGCAGGCCGAAAACCAAAAATCTCGTGGAAATATGCATAATGAGGGTGTTGTAAACGAGTGTGACTTCTTCAAACTAAACTGGTGTAATGCTTGGGGGTAAACGAGCGTGGTAAGCAGATGGCTTGTTCTAGAATTAAGGATACGGGAAAAGAGTTAAAGAATTGGAAGACAGACTTTGAATACTTATATAATATTTAGCCCTTCAAAGATTTGATGCAAATTTTCATACTCCTTCTTCACTGTACTAAAGTGATAAAACACGAGCTCATGGAAAGTGAAGCTTTGTTAAATGACAGGGTCCTAACGAGCCCACCAATCGGAAGATTTCTGGGCAACTGAAGATCGGGACTTACGGGGCAAATGGGCTGTGGCAGGGACCTGGAGTGAGCTGGGGTAACCTGGGGCCAAAACACTTGGAGAAGACTCTGTCGCATGGATTCAGGAAATTGTTGCAGAAAAAATGTCAACGAAAAAGTATGGCTGCCTCTCTCATTCATTTATCATAACTGGACTGCGCTAACCCGTCGAGCATAGCCTGATATTTTCAAGAGTAACAAGGCCCACGAACATCGAAAGTGATCTCTGATGCCAAAAGTAAAAAAAGGTCAGAGGAAGCGGCCATACCAGCCAAAAACGCGCACAGGTTGCCTGACCTGCAAAAGTGAGCTGCTCATTTGTCAACATTTTATGCATTAGGTACCTCATAATACTGAACAGTCTCGCAGCACGGAGAATAAAGTGCGATGAACAGCGCCCATCGTGTTTTCGATGTAACACCTATTATGCCGGTTTAGTTTTGTTTGATCATAACTGACTAATGCCCTAAAAGGTCGTTCAACAGGCCGCGTATGCGACGGCTATGATGCTCTTAATGATGCTATGCAGCCCACACTTACAATGGGGCCATCAGAGCATCCGGATATCATGCCGCGTGCCCAACAGTCTTTCGCAAACTTCGTGCATCATACTTGGCCCCAACTAGCTGGGTTCTTCAAATCCGATTTCTGGGACAGGATCGTCCTGCAAGCTGCCCACCATGAGCCCACTGTACGCCATGCTGTTGTTGCCTTGGGTTCATGCTATGGAAATGCAACAGCTCAGTTTGCTCGAGGACATTACAATCTTGCAATCAAACAATTGGTTGATCCTAACCTTAATGGAATAGAGAGATCTATTGACACCTATCTTATCTCAGCTGTTCTCTTCGCTTGCTTTGAGGTATGTCCCTGCCCTGATGTATATACATAGAGAGTTCTCTTGCTAACCGGGTGGTTGCCGCCTGCTAGAGTATGCAAGGAAATCATAGAATGGCCATTTCACACATTCAAAATGGCGTGAAGTTATTAAGCGAGAACGTGTACGATAAGGATACCGGGATGTTAGATTGTAGGAAACTTGGAGATATGCGGCGCAGCAACTCCTTTACATCGTTAGAAGCTTATGCCAGAACACTCGCATTGTCCGATTCGCAGGCTTCCAAGGTAAGAGCACCAAGATTCTTGAACCACTCTTTACCGAAGATGTTACGTCCAGTAAAAACGCGAAATTATTGACTCCTCAACGTGGCAGATTATCGCAGACTATCAACGACCATTCATCGAAGCTAATGCTTTCTATTCAAATATATTGTTCGGAGATACCACGGCATCATTTTCGAGCATAGAAGAAGCTAAAAGCACTTTCGAATATGGTGCTTGCCTGTTCAGCGGTGGTTTGGACGCAAAGATTTCGGATGATGACGTGAGACTTCCTCGAGCCCCGGCCGAAGAGCAACTTAGTCATATGCCGAAGCTCATGGCGAAGTTTTGGACAGCTGTGCACGAAGTCGTCTTAAACAAGACCCGATTTACTTCGCCTAAAGAAGAACTTGCAGCTGCCGCTCTTCAAATCAGTGTGCTGGTAACCTGGATCTCATTTGAAGTTGACATCCAAGGAGGTACAAGTAACCCGATACAGTGGGACCAGTTCAAATGGCAACTGCAGAAAATACTCACGCTAGGCGAAAGGATTATCTATCTGATCCCTCAGACAGGCCGTTCCAGCACAGACACAGCCTCTTTCTGCTTAGAGTCGTGTTACATAATACCCATTTACGCCGTCGCTAGCAATTGCCGAGACGTCACCACCCGCCGACGAGCGATTGCGATTCTCCGGTCAGCATGGCGTCAAGAAGGGTTGTGGAATAGCTTCCACGCAGCCAGCGCTGCGGAAAGAATTATCCAGATAGAGGAAATAGAGATGAGAAAAGTTCAGGAACGGAACGGCAAATGCCTAGGACTAGATCCTCTCAGCATTCGACCCCTTCTGCAGCTGGATGCAAATGGAGGAAAACTGCGCTATTGTACACTCGGCGAGCAAGGGATCCATACCGAGGTTGTTGAAGAATTGTTCAGCTGGTGACGACTCGGGTCAGTGTACAAGCTTTAGAGAGAAACAGCATAGGTTGAATATATGGTATGATACTTGAGGGCATTCATTCGGTATATCAAAACCAGTATAGACTTAGAATCTAAACCACCAACTCTAAAGGACAACTCTTGAAGGACCCAATTGAAACCGACTTATAGGATAACATCAATGACGATAATGCTAGGGGTTCCCTTTATGTTCTTACAAAACGTCTAGTTCAGCTTAAAAGCGCTCTTCAAGTCCTCAATACAATCCTGCACAAACTCCATCGACCCAGGATTCTCCCCATCCCACTGAGGGAAAGTATGCGCCTGCCCCTTGTACACCTTGATCTTGGACTCAGTCCCAGCAGCTAGCAGCTTCTCATGATAAACTCGCGCCTCCGAAACAAGCGGATCAACTTCCGCAGACCGGATCGATGCGGGCGCCAGATTAGCATGCGACCCAGCAAGCAGCGGCGAAGCTCGAAAATCATTCGCGCGCTCCTCACGCTCGGGCCCCGCGCCAAGCCAATAGTTATAAAACCAAACAAGTCTCGACAGCGGCAACATCGGCGCGAACTCATTCTCGACATAACTCTCATACGGAACATCGGGCCTCGCCGAGCCCTCCATTGGTACATACCGGACGTCGAACAGCGGCACAATGAGCAGTTGGAGTTTCAGTGGCGGGATACCGGGCTCGTCGCGCGCTAGGATCGAGAGAACCGCTGCTAGACAGCCGCCGGCCGAGAGCCCGCTGACGGCGACGCGAGACGGGTCGATGTTGAGCTTGGAGGCGTTGGCGAAGACCCATTTTAGGGCGTCCCAGCTGTCGATGGCGGGCGTTGGGTGGGGGAATTCGGGCGCTGTGCGGTAGCCTACGTTTACTACGATGCAGCCTACGTTCTGACATATCTGGCGAACGAGGGGCTCGTCGGATAATAGGTCGCCGATGACAAAGCCACCGCCGTGCTGAGGGGATGATCAGCAGAGTCAGCTATAGCTTAGAGGGTCTAGATACTCCCTTATGTTGGTGGAGTGTATTAGGCTGCTTGCTTACGTAGTTGACGAGCGCCGGCAGTGCTCCCGAATATGGGTCCGCAAGTCCGCTAGCTTGCGCGGCATCGCTCGTAGGCACGTATACCTGCACATCGATCTCGCCGGGTGGGCTCGTCACGGGCACGCGGTGGATCTTATTGCTGGCGACTGTCGGGCGGGGACCGGTGACCTTGGCTGTCGGAAAGCTGTAGAATGCCGGGTCTTTCTTGTATGTCTCATAAGGGACTTGGTCGGCGCGGAGATTGGCCGCTGATGAAACAGGGTGTGAGCTTGGCGGCAAGAGACATTTTTAAGAGGAAGAGCATCATTCCATGAATCGTTGGATTGATTTGGATCGGATTGGATTGATCACCTACCTTGGTAGCGGTTGTATATGCCCAAGTACACGGGGTCGATCCTCGCAGCTATCTCCGGCCGGAGCTCGTTTACTCTAGTTTGAGACGCCATGACGGTTGAGAGAAATGAGTTGACGGGGATGTGGTCAAATCACCACACACGGTCCAACAAGAGCTCTAGAGGCTTTTGAAGATGATTCACTGGAAGACAGATGTTTAAGTACAATGACGACGCTTGTCAGATTTATATTTCAAGCTATGAGGTGCTATGAGATAGTTCTTCAACCAAGTGGGAAGTAGCCATCGGTAGTCTCTGCGGACCAACATCGTCTAACGGTAACACGGGTAATCGCGGGGTAGATGGGGAACCACGAAGTCTGACAGTAAGCTTTTGAAGCAACGTTGATTTGTACGGTGGCTCTATGTAGCAGCCTGGATGGAGCTGGGAGAGTCCAGGAATTGATAATTGCTAAAGTGACATTTCATGTTGAAGGTGGCGATGAGGCAACGATCCCTTCCAACCCCTCCGATCGGTGGAAAGGGATGCAGCCAGCTCCGTTTCGTGGGGGTCACCTGTCTGTAATCTTGAAATATGAACTCTCCTGTGATTCAAATTCTAGGAATCGGCATCTCACTTGTGATGCAATACTGGATGATTTTCAATATATAGTTCACGAGCTCGGATTAATGAAGCTGGCAATCACCCCATCGAAACTGGTAGAAGGCTTTTTCTCGATAGCCAAGGTCCGAATATAACAACGCCGACGACGAGCATTTATAAATGATTCAGCCCTTCTACACTAAATTTGATTGTCGCCTATTGAGTTCAAAGCAGAAACTTGTCGTCTTTCTTAATACATTGTTCCTTCTTAACATGACTTCCCCATCCAGATCTTCAGTTTCAGGGGTCTCTGCGGAGATGATGGGGGTCGCGGGCGTTGAGACCTGCATAAGATGGACGCCATAACCCCACGATCTCCAACGTCGGCCCTTCGTTCGTGACACTTTCTTCCTAGGCCGCGGTCGTGCACATAGCTAGAACCGTGCTTGTTGCGAACGATTGACTGCTTTGTTCATCTAAGCTGATATGGCTATGGAGCATGCTATGATGCATACCCCCAGGAATCAATTGCCGACATCTCTCTCGCTATGACTAACATCCTAGGAGCACGTACTTACTCACTAAACCTATCTACGCGTGACTGACGCCCCGCTCCTGGCAATACTTGCTGACCTCCTTGCGCAGCGTATCTCGCTGTCTGTCAACAAGATCCATAATGTCGCGACACTTATCCCCCAAGTTCGCAGGGCCGTCAGACCCTCCGCTCACATCCTCATAGATCTCATGCATCTCCTCCATGACGGCTTGTAACTGGTTCGGCAACCAGGTGACGATGGGACTGCCACCAGTGGCCGTCGGATGTGACGTCTGCTTGAGGATATACTCTCGTGCAAAACACCAGTGCCGCCAACGGAAGTCGCGTACTTGGTCCAGAAGCTGGATCCAGAGAGCGCGGGACTCAAGAACGAGTTTCTTATGCTCCTCTTCATCCGCATCTTCACCCTCCGCAACGCGCATGCCGCGGCCGAGCGCAAAATCCTTAATGCTGAGGTCCTCAGCGCACTGCTTAACCTCGACCAGGAACTGCCGATGATTGCTGGGCCTGTATTCCCGGAAATCACGCAGGATTTCCGTCAAGGGAGTATCCGGCATTTGGATCTGCAGCAGATTATCCATGAGCGGGATCATAGAGTCATTGGCCCCAGACTCGCCACGGAAACTAAGCGGCTTGCCGTCGCCGATACCCTCGTAGACGACGCCGTGGGGAAACATGGACTGCGACGTGATGCCGAAGATGAACGTCCGGAAACTCGTGTAGCTACGGGGTTTGGATTTTCCCCACATCGTCTCCATTACGTCGTTGACTTTTTGCATTGCGCCGAGCACAGTCCGTAAACCGGCATTGAAGGCTTGCCGCTTTTCTACAGTACTAGTGGCGGTTCTGGAGGAGGAATCGGTGTTACCCGCGAGCGCCGATAGCGCGGACATGGCGCCGGCTATTATGGGGCCAGAGTTCTTGACCATGTCGACGTGCACAAGTACGAAGCCAGCTTCTGACGACGTGGGGTCGAGACCGTGCTCAAAGGCACGGATGAGACGTAGGTTGTCGTACTCGAGGCCCTTAGAGGGGTCCTCGAGACGATAATTGAAGAGGGCGTATGAGCCGGCGTACTCCATAAAGGGCTTGAAGCCGGTTCTGAACACTGACAGTCAGAAATATTTCATGTGTAGATGAATCACGGACTGAGTGGGCGTAGACTTACAGCTCTGCGCATCTAGCAATGGGCCGCGACAGCTGTGCCGGCAAGACATCTCGGCCGAGACCGTACGGTTCGCCCTTAATGAACCGCATGTGGCAGGGTTCAAGTAGGTACGCGGACGCCAGGAAGGAGTAGTCACGATACAGCGCATTCATCATGGGGAGGTCGTCCTTATACTTCTCAACAGCGTCTGTCAGGTCCGCAAGCTTCTCTACTGCGTCGCCGAGATCACCTGTGGCGAGAAGACCTGGCTTACCCGACAAGGTGGTGACGGGCATGGCCTGGAGCAACTCCTCAACGGCATCGAACTCGGACGGCAGCTTCACGATGGGGTCCATACGGGGCAGGAAGCCTCGCGTCGTGGACACCATGAAGGCTGGGAGAGAGGCATCTTGGGATTTAGTGTCATCCAGGACCTCGAAGGACGTCTTAGGGATGAACATGGTTGATCAAGAGTTGTGAGAAGGATATAAGTAGAAGGGGTAGGTGTAAGTTGACGAAGAACAGATTGTTGTGCGAACTGTTGATTGCAGAATGGCTTGAGTCGAGGAGGTTTTCTGCGGAAGAGCGAGAGCAGAAGTTTGAGTTGGGCACCTAACCGCCAGATTTTCGCTGATATACATCGTGGCCGGAACAGTTCCGGCCTCACTTGCGAGCCCGGAGTCGCTGACGAGACTAGCTCTGCTGATAAGCTCGAACCCAACCCATTGTCATGCATCATCTCTTTGGGTCACTGATGCATCATTATCGTGATCCCAGGTCCAGCACGAGCCACCCTTTTGCCCATCTTGGCATTGCCATTGTAGACTTCGACGATACGCTCGTCGCGACGGTGTTTCACGAAGTGAAGACACCGGTAAGAGCTTGTCAAGTGGAGTTTCTGTCGAACCGCCAAACTTTCCCGGACATTTCGATATTAAGACCGTGAAAAACCGACATGTACATCATCTTCACTTTATGACTAATGAAAGAATGATGCTCCACAAAGTAAGGAGGTGACTATCTATCTCGAAAAAAGTGAGGTGTGATATCTATCACGAGTAAAGGGATGTCAATGAGTAATTGGTAAGTAATGGATTCGTCAGGTGATGCCTCGCTAGCTCCGATGGGGGCCGAACAGAGGCCGGAACGTTCCGGCCTCTTGGTTTTGATAAGAAGCCATATCAATAGCCATGGGGCACCGAGCCTGACGGGGTTCCAGGCGGGGTTGAGATTACGCACATGTTTAGCTGTGAATTAGTCCCGGGGCGCAGCTACATGATGATGAAGCTAGTAAGAAACTTTGAAGTTGATAAAAGATACTCAGGGGAATCACAGATAATTTGCTTGTAGAAAGTCAGTGGGAGCAACTCTTACACGACGTAAGCCAGTTCCTTAGCCATTGAAAACTGAGACGACATAAAGCGCATCACAATAGCTCAGCCACTTCTTATCGATTGCAGCTAGACGATGTGAAGATGCCGACATATTACCGCTGAGCCGTTCATGCATGGAAAGCATGTGAAAAGGCGCGAGCGTCATACATTGAAAACCCTAGATATCTGTTTAACTCGCTTCTTGTGATAAGCAAACTATATCGGAAATAGTTTGCGCCGTGATGCTCCCAAACGCCGACCCGATCTATATCCTTCTCGAGACTCGAAGTTACACAAACAACGCCAACGCCAACCCGAGAAAAGCCTCCTTCAATTGCAGAAGAGACCCCATAACAACAGGCTTCTGCCAGTCGACGGGGGCTGTTAACGTTCAGTCCTCCTCTCCTTGTGCCTCGCCTTACCGGAAGCGGTGTTCGAAATCTTGTCTCTGAATGGTCATTCGCCGCCTCTGCGAGGTTGGCCCGTGAGATATAGGTATGACCTGCAGTTCTGTGTTTGGAGAGTGAGATACGGGTATGACTCGGAGAAGCCGCTCGGCGTCTAGCAAGTGAGTTATGGTTGTTGTGACGAAGGTGGACTCGGACTCAGGAAATCCTGTGGGGTTAGGATTACCCGAGAGCGATGGAGTGGAAATCGCTGCCATCGTGAGAGTTGGGGAGGAGTACAAGCGAGACGATGGGTGATCCGTTGTTGAATCTTTATCTGTCGGCGTTGGAGGGTTTGACGAAGGCGATTCGAGCTGTGATACCAGTGGTAAGAACTGAGTTACCACTGGCTGACTTGAATCCTCGGAACCATCGTGATCGCTTGTCATCGTTGGGCCGCTGCTTGCTTGGCTTATGCTGGGAGCAAGCGTTGGCGCCATGGACGTCAGCGGAGGGATCGTCTGGGCTGACGAGCCGTGTCGCACTGCGGATGAGCCTCCTTGTGAGCCAGCAGGGAGTTGGGCCGGCTGTGAGTTAGATGGCGTCGTGGATAATTGCACCGTGACTGTTTCTAACACTGTTGTAGACGATCCGGGCTCCGAAACCGTTGTTGTCGACTTCATAATCTCACATGATGCTCCGCTACAAGGAGTTGAGCTCTCGCCACCAGGCCCATGAAAGGCGGGGTGAGAGGGCTCGCTCCCAGGATGATGAGTACTGAGTGCTTGGCTCGCAGCACTCCCAGGGCCTTTCTTGAGGGAGGGAGTTGGCATGGCTGCTTGAGGATAGGAAGGAGAACATGGATGACGGGGGTATTATGGTAGTGGTCAGCTCTATTGTGGTTGTGCCTATGCTCGTGATCGTTATTGTCGTAGTCCCATGCGCACTGGTAGTCTCCGTGCTGGTCCCCGCTATACTCGGTGTCGTCTCCGGCTCGTATACCGTGATCGTGCTAGAGATGGTCAGGGTTGTCGTTGTCGTACTATTATCGTCTGGACCGGGAGCTGTGAGAGTACTGGTGATAGTGCCAGGTCCGCTTGGGTAGTTTGGATACATCCCACTACTGGTCGGGATAGGCATTACGGTGTTTGTTTGACTTGGTATTGGGTAGCTCCAAAGCGACGGACCGCCTGTGGATGGATTCGCGGTGGAGCTTGCCGATGTGTTATACGCTGGCAAGCTCGAGCTGCTCAATGTCGACTGGGGCATCAAAGCAGGGGTGTTACTAGAGGATATCGTTGTTGTTGTTGTTGTTGTTGTGGTCTCTAGCATAGAGAGCTTGAGCGATAGTGATTCTATCAAGACCACCAATTGCATGATGAAGTTCAGTACTTCCGAGGTGGCGTTATTCAGACCATCGGTCACGCGACTCAGGTCTGATGTGATCTGATTGAGGTTATCATCACCAACACCATTTCCCCTTTCTAGCCAGTGGTGGCTCGGCTGGTCCCATTTCGAGTTCTCCGTGACAGCATTTCGTTCATCCACTACTGAACCGGCCCTATGGCGGTAATAATGGGCATGGCATACACTTTGCGCTCTGACAAACACGGCAGTCATTAGAAGTAGTGATGAGAAGAAGGTGCTGGGAGTCATCTTAGTTATTTCAGAGAAATTATCGATTGGCTTGATATCCGAACAGTCGGTACCTAATGATGATCACCTGCGGTGAAGCCGAAAAAAGTACATTAAGTCCATCATCCTTGGGCCGACTCTGTATCAGTCACAACAGAGAAAACCGCGATGTCCATACTAACTCTTTGTTCAGCAACATTGGCACCAACAGACATATTGTAGCTGTTCCGGTCAGTGTTCCGAATTTTTGTGTTGTGTTGCACGATATGTAAGGCTTGAAAGAAAGGATAGGTTTGGCACATTCCTGTTAGGAGAGACGTCGTTCGTATCTGCGAGCCAATATAGTTTACCTATCATCCCCGTGAGTTCAACATCGGCCGCAAAGGTTCAAATGATCTTCAGGGTTGGCTTCATGATAAGATGACTGATAGGATACTCTCAATCGCATCGGATCTACTATCCGCCAAACTCGCCGACCTTGATTCAATTGCAAAGAGGTGGCATCCATCCACAATAAGTCGTGCAGGCGATGACAATGAATTCGCATGACGCAAAATGCTGGCCGAAAGCTTGACCAGCATGTAGAAGATGGGCTGTTCCTGTTGTGTTTTGAAGAATTCAAGTTCTGGCCAGCTGGAAAGGTGGATCTAGACACATTGCTAGACGGTGGCTGGGCGCTGGGGGGTGAATGGATTCTTTGGCATTGACAAGAAAAAAGGGGAGGAGAAATCTAGTTGGTTCGATTTGGGACCAAGTTGCATTCCAGGCGAAGCGGACGCGCCCACAACAGGCGGTGCTGATCTCGTTTGCGTCGTGAATCCCTGTAGTGGGCAGTTATTTGGTGGTGCAATCAAAAACGAGAAGAGAGGCGGACGGGGCGCTAGGCGCAGACAGACAAGTTCCAACATCCTGTATTTCTACATCTCTGTTATGATCTCGATGATAGCACCTACAAAGTGTTGATTGAATCAGGGAGGTAGATTAAGCATGTATTGATTTTTGCTGCGTGGGCAGCCGCGTCACCATTTCGCTTTATTGCACCTCCTACCTGGTAGATGCATCCCATTCTCAGCACAATAAAATGAGGTGGTATCACCAGACAGCAAGGGACGATGAACGGGCTTTGTATCAGGGGAGAGTTAAGAATGACGATGATTATTACAATTACAATAGTATGAGGTATTACTCTGCGCTTATATGCATGGTGTGATGATCCTCTGTGAGGGATTCCTGTGACCAGGAGCTGTGACCTTGGAAGCGTCAGGAGAAGTCCGCAAACGGCAAAGTCTATAAACGACCAACACAAAAAGAGAGGCCAGTCAGCTCTTGCCCCTTCCTCCATCGTCGTCATGCTCTAGCTAGTTGCGCCAGACAAAAAGATAACAATAGAAGTAAATCAGGCATAAGTGTGCAATGATCTGTGGACATCTACCTAATCTGTCTCACTATAAAAGAAGAAGCTGAAGATTTCGGTGATAGCATCATAGGCAATGAACCGTAGAGTTTGACCAAGTCGGACGGAGTGGAAGGCGGAGCGAAACTAATAAAAGAACGGAGCTTCTAGGAGCAAGGACCTGTAAATGGGAGTACGTACCAGATCTTGCACGTGACACGACGACCACGTCGACCAATGGAAAGGGAGACGACTCAGCAGACTAAGCCTGTTTGGGTCAGGAAGCAGGGTCTTGTGGGGACTTTTGGTTTGGCAGTGAGGAAAGCACGTACCACACCTTTTTTCTCGCGAGACAGGCTGGCTCTTGATCCCCCTTCAGCACACGCATCCGCATCAGCACATCCCGTCTCCGACTATTGTGCCGCCAAAAACGAAAGCAAAATGAGACCAAAGCCCCAAACTTTTCACCAAAGGGCAACAATGGCCGCCCCCATAATAATAATCATAATAAATCATCACCTCCATTCCTCACCACCCCTTGCCACACCTGACTGAATCTTTCCTTCGTTTGTATCATCACCACCATCACCACCAACACCAACCGTGACTATGCCACATTAAATCCAACCACCAAACGTCTGCGCCGGACAAACACCACCACCACGCACCATCATCGGCACCACCCTGTCCACTCATCAGTACAAGTACTGTACAGTAGTGTAGTAGCCTACCTGTCTGTCTGTCTGTCTGCCAGCCACAGTGTACGCAACACACCATTCATTACCACCACCATCACCATCATCGTTACTCTACACCCACACAATTTTTCAACACCAACGCCGCCGCTGCCAAACCATCCTCTCTCCATCTGCTGCACGTCGATGTCCATCTTAACTTTCTTCCGCCAAGGGTCACCCTAACTCAGACAGAGAAGCAGAGATAGCGGATCACACCCCGGAATCCGGTTCATCATTTTCCTCATCTTTGTCTCGATTCCGTACTTGGCCAAGTGCATACTCTCCATCGTCGTCGGTTTTTATCGATCGATACATTGTTGCATCAAATCGCGCTCCGTGTCATCGAACCATCACCTCACCTACGTACACCACCCAAGTCTTTACCTCGTATAGGTAGACGAAGACACAGTTCTCTCTCATCCCCTTTAACCGTCAGCGAAGAACAGAACTACACAATGGCTGGTAATTCCAAGGCGAATACTCCGGCCAAGGAGAAAAACGACCGCCGTAAGTCGGCAGGCAAATCGTCTTCTACCACTATCACACTGCGCGTTAACCCCAAGAAACTACGAAACCTCCTCGACCCGTCCCCTACCAAAGAAGAGTCTCCTATCAAGGCCTCTCCACCCCCTCAGACCGAAACTCCCGCCCCGGCCGCCACGCAAGACGAGAATGCTACACCCTCAAGCCCTGGCACGCCCGCCCCCAACGGCTCATCATCACAAGTCCCCGTGGGACCTCCCACAGACGGTGCCAAGAAGAAGGGTGTCAAGAGAAGCGCTGCTGTTGCCAACAAAGATGACCCAAGTGCCAAGATTAGAGGCAAGCCTGGTCCTAAAAAGAGAGCCAGACTGTACGTGTTTATCCCGATACTGATACTATTCATTCTTCCATTCTCTAGCACGTGTCTACACAGCTACCGTCAACCATCTTAATTTCTTCATCAATGCTAACTAGCTGACTTATGCAGGGATGACGGAACCCTCGATCCTACCAAAGGCGGCAACTCATACCACAAACTCGGACCGAAGGCCAACCAAGGTGCTATCAATGCTGGCCTTCGAGCGCTCGACCGCTCAGGTGCACCCTGCCGCAAGTGGTCCAAGGGCGGCTTCAAGCTGAAATCCTTCACTGGTGTTAACTGGGAGATCCCACGCTGGACAGCTCCCCCCAAACCCAAACCTGAGGCCGAGGGCGCCGACTCGGCTGCTTCGGCCGATAGCAGCAACAAGGAGAACAAGGAGGGGAGCCAGATGAAGAGCGACAACAGTACAAGTAATGTGGAAGGCGAGCAGCGGAGCATCCCGCCGAGCGTCCACGCCAGCTCCCCGGCGCCTGTGCCTATCGTAGCGGCCTAGTTTACCCGCACTCGCCTTTCTTTCTCGCTTCCGTCATAATTTTTTCTCTAATAGTCTGTCATTCCCACGGCTCAAGGGAACGGAGTTGGCCGAGGACAAGAAGCACGGCGTTCTGGTTTTCTTCGGTTTCGGATATGGGACAGGGCTGGCATGTCTCTGTCAAGGTGTACGATATAGCGCCTGTCCTACACATTGATTTTGAAGGAGGCGTTAATGAGACGGTTCAGCGATCATCCGCTGAGCTGGCTGGATGGGTGGATATGCCAGCTCGGAACTGTACAATGCAGTTGCTCTACTCGTTGTTTCCATCACGAACCCGACAAGAGAGATAGGTTCTTCTCTTGTACGATGGCGACTCTATTAGAATAGATGCGGGTTCTGTCAAGACACGATTCTTTCATGGAAGCGATGGCTGCGCAGTCTAGCCTGCGATGTCGACGCTTCTGTCGAGGTTGTTATCACGGCTCCAGGTTGGTCTCAATCCAAGACATTGTGGCTCTAGGCAATACCCAACATGGATCATAGGCGAGTCACGTAATATGGTGCTCTGTCGCTTAGCTAGCTACTATGAAGTGCCCGAAAGGGGCCAATGCAGAAACTGAATTGCAGACATTGAATACTGCTCAACCCAAGACCTTGACAGAGTGCGCTACAATGCTGTAACCGGGTGACAACAGACCCTATCGGACCAACCCTCCTCAGCACTGGAATGACTTCCGTTATAGTATAAGAGTACCCAAAATAGGTTGATCAGGTGCATGTTGTTTTGGGGTACAATGGGCCCAAATACGTACAACTACGAAGTTTGCTGTCCACCAGTCCCAAGAGCATGGTTCCATTCCAAAAGTCATGCAAAGATGAGTTAGCAAAGAGTGGCATTGGGCAGATTTGTGATTTGAAGTTTTCGTTGGGGATGAAATTTTACAATTTCCATTGAGAATAGAGATAGATCTACCATGTTGTGTGTGCTAAGCAGGTGGTTTTGAGGTAATCTCATCATACAAGGAGTTCTAAATTCATGAGACAAGCGGGGGGGGTTTTTTTTTCAACACGTATTCTTAAGACTTTGATGATATCTTAGAATTGAGTCAGAGTTATTTTATTGCTGCAAATTTGCCCGGATAGTCTCTGATATGGATAAATGATGATTTCACTAAGTCCGCAGGTTTGCTACCCTCATACTCGTCCTTTACGAAGTAAGATCACACGCCCTGACCGTACCCCCACCGATGAACTGTACGTATGTAGCTCAACAGGGATAACTAGGATCTCCAACAACTACGAACCACATGTATTTTTTAGTTGGACTGATCTCATATTTTGTAGGTATACTAAAATACATTTAATCAATATGCCAGATCATAGTGTTTGTCTTTGTGCTTAGACTAAAAGGGATATCAGGCGAAAGGGGAGAATCAAGAAAGGGTAAAGACTGGGTGTTAACGGAGACGATGATTTCTGGCTGGGATAGCGCGGGTGGAATGCAGCTGGCAGAGGCAGATAGCAGTATCGCCCCACCCGTTAGTGAATAGTGGTAGGTATGTGCCGGTGCAGGTACTTGGGCTGGCGGGACATACATGTATGCAACATACATATGTACATTGTACCTATGCAGGTCGGTATCGAGGTAATCACGACATCACCACAGCAAGTGCATCAAGGTATTATCAAATCGCGACTGCCATTTCTCCATCTGAACATTCATTCTCTCTCTCATTTTCCATCCTCGCCCCGTTCCATTAGTATTCCGAGTCTATTATTCCATTGGCCACACTTACGATCACAAATGTCTAGTTGAACGGGGGCCATGCCAGCTATCTATGTATATGAGATACCTAGGTAGATAGCCAGTCAACCAGCCAGCCAGAGTCGAAACCCAGAGGCTCTGTTATTGTCCACGAAACGACCACTTGAGATTCTCCTGTCCTACGACTATCGCGACATCTGATATAGATTGCTGGGCCACTGCTTGCCCAAACAGACACCCAACCCCGAACGACACAAGTCGACTTCTCGAGACAAGCTCACGCGTGCGCGTAAGCCATGTCCGACCCTCTTCAGTATGGCCCCATGGGCATGAATCCAGATGGAACACCATACCAGGGCTGGGTTCCGCAACGCCTTCCATTCGGTGCTTCCAACCCCAACCTCACCAACCCAACGCCCTCCCTCCGATCCAACCGCGTTGCCTACCTGCTGAACCCCACCACCGCCGAATCGACCTCCAACCTCTACTCCACAGCCCCTTCCTCCTCTCGGAATTCCCTGCTCGACGCCCCTGACAGACGGGATTCCTCCTTCGACGAGACCGCTCTGGGCTTAACGCCTTATCAGCCCCGTCTGCCTCACAGCTCGAGGCGTTTTGAGCGTTTTGCTGTCCGAGGGGACGACTTCTGGTCATCCGGCGAGGAGAACAACGGCTTCTTCGCCCCCTCATACCTCCGGGGCTCAAGCTACATGACAAAGCTCGAGGAGCAGCACCGTATTGCCAAGGCACATAAGGAATTACACCCCCAGAGTGCAAATGGAGGGGCTCCACCCCCTGAATCCATCTTAAATACCATCCGGACGGCCGCCTCGCACATGGGCATATCTTATGATCTCGTCGAGCGGATCAAGACCTTCGACCACTCCATAACCATCCCTACCTTGCCCACGAGGTTAAATATTCACGATCGACATGGCGCTTTGGACATTGCTTCGAATGGGTTGGAACTCAAGTACTCGCCTGCGTTGCGGACAACGAGGGAACAAGATCACGAGTCGTGTGGCATACGGGCCGATCATCCTATGCCTTCCCAAGCCGGTATCTACTACTACGAAATCACAATCCAGTCTAGGAGAAAGGATGAGTAAGACCAACATCACCTAACAAAGACATCCGTCACGGTGAGTTCCGGCTAACTTTCATGTAGGACGAGCGTCTGCGTCGGGTTCATGAGTAAAACTGCCTCCCTTGCTCGTCCCCCTGGTTGGGAGCCCGAATCCTGGGGATTCCACGGCGATGACGGTGAGGTCTATTCCGGTGGTAATGTCGGCAAGAAATACAGTGAGCCTTTCGGATCGGGGGACATAATCGGATGTGGTGTCAACTTTCGGACTGGCCAAGCTTTCTTTACCAAGAACGGCGAGTTCTTACGTATGTCTGCCACTATTCCTACGTCAACCCTGCTAGCTAATCTGACATGAATTATCATAGGCACGGCATTTAGCAATATCAAGGGCAAAGTGTATCCGGCTATTGGCGTAAAGAAGACAGGGGAGCATGTTGTGGTCAATTTTGGCCAGACGCCTTTCTTTTACAATATTGACAAACTCGTCATTGTATGTATTGAGTCCATTTCAGATGGCAACCGTCATCTTCCGAACAATCTTTACTCCGGTATGCTAACCCCATTGTTTTCACAGGACGAGCAAGTCAAGATACGAGAATCTATCTCTAAGACAAGGTATGTATCAAAATGCAGAAAACAAGTCAAATGACTGACGGACGCAGTATCGAGAGACTTGCATCGCCTCCCATGAATGAGACGGAGTTAATACAGCAGCTGGTGCGTCGTGACTTCCCCTAATATGCAGTGCGGCTATCGATAGCTGACACTCAACAGGTTTTACAATTTTTACAGCATGACGGTTACGTTGAAACAGCTCGGGAATTTACCAAAGAGTTGCTCGCCGAGCAAGTTGCGTTGAAAATTGATCCGGCCATACCCTTAACTGGAATAAGTATCCAGGACGATGATGACGCACACAATAGACAGCGTTCGTGGTTCCCGTACAACCGAGATTTCAAGGCGCCAAACTAACACGGGCACGCAGGAATCCGAAGGGCTATCCTTGAGGGCGATATTGACAAGGCTTTTAAGTACACCAATGTATTTTACCCCCATGTGCTCGAAGAAAACCAAGACGTCTTCTTCAGACTGAAATGTAGGAAGTTCGTCGAGATGATACGGAAAGCTACCGAGGTTGGCGCCGAGATGGGAAGCAGGACTAATGGTCACTCTTACGATGACATACCTAACAAGATGGATGTCGATGACAATAGTCTTCCCGATGATGAAGACGATGTCGAAGATGCCGATACGCAGGCGGATGCCAATGCTCTATTAGAGGAAACAGTTCGATATGGCCAGGCTCTGCAGGCGGAGTACAAAAACGATCCCCGGCATGAGATAAGCAAAACACTCAACGGCATTTTCGGATTGATGGCCTTCCGAAACCCGCTTCAAGTCAAGGAAGTCGCGCATCTCTTAGATAGGAAAGAGAGGGCGAACGTGGCGGAAGAGCTTAACTCGGCTATTTTGTGTGGGTTCATACATTCGTCTATCCCTCCCTTTTCATTTCTTTTTTTTTTTTTTTTTTTTTTTTTTTGAAGATACACACAGCTGACCACGTGAGCTATGAACTGCAGCATCGTTAGGAAAGTCCTCACGCTCAGCATTGGAGAACTTATATGGGCAGACGAGTGTCTTGCTCGATTATTCGCGCGAGGATGGAGGCCCTGGCTCGCTTATCTCTATTCAGTCTGTCATTGAGGAGATACCGAAATCGCAGCCTTTCTAAATAGAATAACGTCGAGGAACGACCCGGGATTGGTGAATCCAGGAAGAGAGTGCCTGCAAATGACATTCCAGGTCTGGAAGGATGAAGAGGCGCTCTCGTACTGGCTGGGTTGTGTTTGCAGACAATTATCGACATGCATCTAGAACACGGGACAGATACGAAGCCGGGCAAGGATGGTTATGACTGGAAAGTTTTTTGCGCAAGGCAATTCGACTCAGCTCATCTCGACCAACTAGACACAGACAGAAACAGCTCAGCTTAACAATTGCCATTAGCATAAATACAGCAGAGCAGGGCTTCTTTTCTCACTCAGCACTTAGTCGCTCTGTATTCTTTGTAAGGTATCACAACATCACGGTTATAGCAAATCGATCTGGACTCAGTTAGTGCATGGCGGCGCTGGTGGTTGTTACTGCTGCTAATTCCTTTTGTTCCCATTTATAGCTTCTCTGCCATTGAATAAGGTTTTTTGGGGTAGGGTGCTGGTCACTTGGGGATGTGCATAGGAGCCTGGAGTTATAATTGCTACAGCTGCTCTGGTTGTCGATAGTAAGCTCGTCATTGATCAATTGAGAAGGATGACTATCACTACAATCTTGTTTAGATGGTAGCTTAGTATTGTCTGCTCCTTGAAGTTTTTTACATTGTTACCTAGATCATCGGCTCAACGATTCATCTGCTTGTTGAGTCCCCAATTTTTCCAATCCATCTGTCTGCCATTGAGTCGTCGAAGGTGTTGAAGGGGTGGACAGAAATGGGTTGAACGAGGCGGTGGGCGCTGAACGAGGGGCCGTGGAATTTTGTTGATTTCTTGCGGATCATGCTTGTGCTATTTGATACTGCTCCTCCCCTTCTAGGCTCGCAAATCTTTGGGGTTGGGTTTTGTTATGTCGTTGAGTACAAATACCCTACGAATCATTTAGAAGTTTTGCGTCGAGAGAAGAGTGATGGTGCGTACTCGTGTGTGACGATGGGTGTCTCACTAGACAGACCCTTCGAAACTATGCCCTCGCGGTAGAGATATGCCACTGTGACTCTGCAATCGTGGGTTCGTTTGGTTGTTGTTATATCCAATCTTTGACTTTCCAGGAACGGCGGGGTTTATTTTTGGAGGGCTTTTATAGAAAGTGTTCAATGTTGTTATTAAGTTGCAATTCCTATGTTCTAGGTTGGCTGTTTATTCTGGATTAATCCTGGGTACACGTGTTGATTATGCCGAGAAATCATGCCTTGTGTTAGGCAGACAAGAAATATGGCACAAACAGCAATCTGCTATATGTTTCTTATGTATATAGGTTTTATCTGGGGAGTTTGGTTTAGAAGGTAGAGGATGAATTGTCTGTACCCAGATTGTATTTTGCCGTTTTTGACTTATATGCAACTTACTTACGAGGCGAACCTTGCGGCATAGACACAAACCAAATTCTCCCTTGATAAAGTGGGAAAAACAATGTCATTTCGAACAATGGAGTAGCCAATTGATGAGTGCCATTTGGTTGCACGTCAACTGGTCAAGTTCGTTGATGTTACAATCCTGAAGGGAACCTCAAAGTGATGGAAACACATGAATCTGGAAATTCAAACTATGGTTCGATGATTGAAATGATCTGTGATACTTATATTGCAAGTGAACTGAATACTTGTCCAACTTTGCGGCCCGCCATCCATACATTGGTCTGTTCCAAACATGAGCACTTCAAAGTCATCATGATCATTGCAGCTTTCGTCAGTGCCATAACCTAAGATGTATTTGTCAACACCAAAATATGCAGATTCATAGAAACACTTGATCCCACTCACAACCACAAGTATTGCCAACGAGGAAATCGACGATGAAAGATCCAAAGTTGCCCTTAACGCAGGAGTTTGGATTGTTGAAAACAATCGTTTGGCCCGTTACGTCTAATGTAATGTGGTTAGCTGGTAAATAACTGGAATCAATAGAATGGTGAGTTCAATTCCAACTGTACTTTGATAAAATATGTCACTAAATGTCCTAACAACAGCTTGGGCGAAGACTGAAGTAGCCATAGCTGCTACCACACTTGTCATGGACAGAGCTTGGGGGCTCAACAAATCGACATAGCCTCTCATGTCGGTCGATCTTAGAAAATGTAGTGATTGTAACTCTAGACTGCCCACTACGACTGTGATTGACCATAAATAGCGACCGAACAGACACGTATGTTGTTAACACCCCTTGAGCCTCAGACTCTATCACGCAACCATAAAGTGGGTGAAATACTATTGGAAATTGTATCTGGATCGCAGGGATTGAATGACTTGTATCTTACAAAGAGCTTTTGCCATTTGCCAGAGCTCTGTCCCAGCTAGACAGTCCCAGATCTTTTCTATCCATCCATTTTGTTCCCACCTCCTCAAAATCTCGTTATTCGGGATACTCTCACTATATTTATTGACTCCGACTCCGTACGGACCCTGTCCATATGTATCGCTGATTACATGAAAGGCCCGGCTCTCACCAATCTCCCGAGGAGACATGCCCGTGAAGTAACGTATAACGCAAAAGATGAATTTCACCACCCACAGCAATAGTCTCCGCAGATGACGTATATCAGAAGGGGGTCTAATGGGGCTAACATTGTCGGATTTCACCAATCCGGAATGGTTGTGTATTAGCAGGCTAGTGAAGAGAATGGTATGCTTGACCAGACTCCTTACAGTCCAAGTCTTCTCAAGGCTACGTCTTCTTCCTAAATCTTTGCCTCCTTGCCCCCGTTAAGCACGGCGAGGACCCTAGGTCGAAGTGATTATCGAAGAAGCACAAGAGGAACATTTTTCAAAGCCCTTAACAGTGTCTGTAGAAGTATGTGTCGTTAGGTACAGGATATGACTATGAGCCACATTCACTGCCCCCCCCTCAGCGACATTCCGCGTGCTTGTATAGAGTTAGTAGACCTTCTTCTCAGCGTGCTGGGCGTGCTCGAATGCGTGATCAACCCCCGAGATGAGCGACGTGTCAGTTTCGACGAAAACAATCGTGCAATGCAGATTGATCTTCTCAAGCGCGTTTCGCCGCGTTGCGTAGCACGAGGACGATCTTCCCAAGACGTAGAACACTGGTGCACGGTGTATGGTAATCGTTGTTTTAAGTATTCCTGCACTGATACTACCTGTGGTGGCGCCGAAGACGCCGGAAACGCGATCATCTTCTCGATGTTGATCCGAAACCTGCTGGTTAGGCTGAATGATGGTATTCATTTCTACCATTATGAAAATAACCGACAGCTGACACTACGTTTGTGGCGGTGACTAAGACTTCTACATCCAAAAGTTAAGGGAACCGGGAGGCTATACATAGGTAGGGTAGGTGAAGATTGGAAGCAAGGGGTAAGAGGGTATATCTACATTAAGTACTTTCATATAATGTAAAGAAGCAACGTCCCCTTAGTTACTGTTAGATTGTGGCCGGAAGCGGTAGACGTGCTATCATATACCTGACAACTCTCGAGTTCAACATCTTGCTTACGGTGTTTGCGTCCATTCATTATCTGGAACGCGACATAAGCAACAATGACGAAAATTGTCAAGGGGATAGTAGTAGTCCAATAAAGCGAAAATGTTAACCTGGCGGATGATACAGCCAAGTTTGACGAGAAATCCAAGATGGGCATGGCAAAGAATGTCTGAAGGTTTTGAGTCAAGCATCATGGTTTTAAATAGGGTATGAGCCTTTTCTAGATTATTTGAACGGACTGCCAAGAAACGTTCCAGGGAGGAAAAGCAACTCAAGACAGCGATTCCTTCCATAGAGGAACAATAGCGTTCTGACGCTTCAGCGATAAGGCTAGAGTTGCGCGCGTCACATTTCGCAATGTAATTATACACTTGTTACTTCACATGTCAGTATGATCGGCGAGCTCATCCTGAAGTTAGGGTATCATGTTGAGGAAGTACCGCAACTTGTTGTGTTGAGCTCTTTTCTCAATGTACTGTGCATCTCTATGGTGAAATCGGGTCCGAGATGAGGGCTTACAACAACACCACTTAAAGGTAAGGTGCGCGAGTCCCTAAACGGCTTTGTAAGCTGGAAAATTAATAAATTCTTGTAACTTGAAAATTTATGTATAGAAATTAATATATAAAAAAGCTCAACGCAAAATTTTATTATAGGCTCCTTGGTGGTTAATCACTTTAGGTATGCTGAAAATGCAACGTATTATGATTACGTAATCACTACCCCTATTTCAATGGATGCTTCGGATTTGTTGCTACAACATATCTAATTCTCCATCCAGCTGTCTCGTCTGGCCTGCCATCCCTAAAGTACAATGAATCTCATGCAGGTACTACTTCTGCAACCTCATTTTGCTGCAACATACACATAACAAGCACCCCGTGATAGCCTCACCTGCACGGATAGAGTCACTATTGAAGCTCAATTGAGGCGGAAACGAGCGGATAAAAGCCAGCTAGTCTTCATTGTAAGCCCCGTGGTGATAGCGGTAGTAGTAATAACAAGGTGGTTTCGACAACTGAATAAGTGGCATTTGCCTATCCAGATATTCCTAGAAGTAGTCAAATAAGATATCTTCTCATAGAAACAGTTTTAAAATATTTTGCATCAAATTACATCATACATGACGGTTTCGAAAGAATTTTAAAGCCATAGATCTAGTTGACTTAACGATGTTGGAGAGGTTGATACATGTACAGTTGTTATTCAAAAAAAAGAAAAAAAGAAAAATCAAGGGTATAGATGCCCGTGACGCTAGCTGGGCGCCCCGAGCAGTCACACGTGCAGATACCTTATTTAGTGGCCCTTATTTAGGGGGTGCAGCTCTGCCATCGTTCTGAAATGAAATCAGAGAATGGAAATCGAGATCCAGTAACCATTTTTCCCCACAACGTTACGCATCTGATTCTTCGCCAGTCCCCATCGCTTTTACACCGACTTCAATATCAACGGGTGTGCTTGTGCGATCTTAAATTACTAATATTATGAGGCATTAAGAACTTAGATTATGACTGAAGTCGAGGTAAGCCTTCTCCATGTGCAAGGCGTGGATGGCAATAAACAACCTACATTGTCTCCCTTTTGCGCGCACATGGCAGGTATCAGATGATTGTTAGAGAACCGCGATAGTGGAAGGTCTAGAACTACTTGTCTACCTACATAATCTTTCAGGTGTACGGATTAAAGTATTGTCTAGAACCAATTGTCTATCTTTCAGCTGTAAGGTGTTAAGGGGCGTTTGGCATTGCCTCCTCTTATTGGTTGTGGGCATCAAAGGTCAGCGCGTTTGTGGAAAGTGCGCACCTTCTACATCCTAGCTAAGGTTGGGGTAGGTCGAAGTTCTTGACCCATCGGAGATTGGCAAAGCTCTTTAATGACAATACATGAGTGCCTCTTCCATTATCCAATTGGTACAGAGGGTCAGGGAGCAAGTGAATATTTCAGCTTCTATGTATGTCCTCCATTTTGGTACCCTCCTTCTTTCTTTTTTTCCTTTGCTTCACGCACCACGCAGCTGTGCGTGAACGCTCCAGCAAGGTACGCCATTGGAGCCCTTTCGAGTCTCGACTGGTCATTATCGAACACCTCGTTACCTCGGCTGAACACAAATCTAGCGTCTGTATGAGTTCATTTCGCTCCTAATCATGACAACTAATTCATGGCATGTGTCTATGTGAGTTCTACAAGCATAAATGCCGCGGCAGAACGAGCATCGTGAGATATTAGATGACGACGAAAAGAAACTAAGAGTGTCGGCTACAAGTGGCAAGCAATTGCTCCCAGATCTATGTAGATGACCCTGTTCGGAGCTAGGACAAGTGCGCGTGACGTTCCGGTAGCACCATAACCCACTAATAGAAGAGCACAACTATGGCGTGTCTTTCGGTGGATTGGTAAATTCAGTTTCTCAATAGCTCCTGTTAATCGGGTCTAATTCTCGTTCCCCTCATCTTATAAGCTATTTCCATTTTCTGCTCAGCTTGCATCACACAGTCTTTATCTTTTCTCTTCCTTTTCCGTAAGCCACCTCGCATCAATTTGACATACTCCATCCACTCGTTTCAAGTAAAGCTTAAATATATATATCAATGATCGTCTCGTCTTCTTCAACAGTTCAGCTTCTTCACAGCCCTAAAAATGCCGAGGATGAGATAGTGAGTGCGGAATTACACCCTCCTCCATTCGCTCTTATAATACGACAACCTCTCGCATTATTCCAGGTCGAGAACCAAAGTGCGGACTTAAGGCCTGGTATCTCGGAAAAGGCGGACAAAGTCGCCCCAAAGCGGTGTATAGTGGTATACCAATAGGACTTTTACCTTATCTGGTGGAGCATAATGATTTGGGTAGATTGGTGAACTTATAACCCAAGTTTAGACTTTGTAGCCAAGTTCGAGCGGCCTCATTTATCATGGTAAAATGAAGTCTTTGGACATCATCTTCTTGGCACAGGCGAACATCAAGTTGGAAGTCAATTCCTAGTTCCCGAGCACTTTTCAGGATGTCTTCTTGGAAATCTGGGTGTGAGACGTCACCCCAACGTTCAGCCTCGGCTATCTTGGCGGCAAGAGTTTCTGGACTAGCACGTAGCGCCATGTGAACGAACGACATCGTAAATGCTATCCAATGCTTGGCTTTCTTTGCCGTTGCGACGGGTGGAGGACGTCGAAATTCCACAGAACCCGAGCCTCCATCTCCCGAGGGTAAAAGATTCCAAGCGAAATATTTTTCGCGGTTTGGACACATAATATCGACAATTTGTTGTCGTGAGCTAGTATCTATAATATAGAATAAATGCGAGAGAGCACGTATGGGACCGCGGTTTCGGAATACATTAGCCAGAAATGGATTTTTGCAGTTAGGACGGCAGAAAGGGGTTGCCATGTCTTGATGGGAAAAGGGACAGCATCTGGCTGTGGCGGGCTCCTAGAAAACCACAGCTTTCGCCAAGCTGCGTAGTTCGTCCAAAGAATGAGTGCCGCTCGACCAAGAAATGTGAATATGTGTGCCAGCGGAAGCATCAAGCCGGACTTCAAAATTTTCAAGAAGGACTATCCAAAATTTATCAATGATTCCCGGCCAGGATTCGTCTCCCACCAAGATTGGTGTCACGATTTCGACAGGGTCTAATGTTATATAAATTACTTCTCAGAACGCCAATCTACATTAGCAAACATCAACTTACAGAATCCCTCATCCATATGGCTTTTCGAAAGGGATCCATCTAACATCACCGTCCAGACGGTGAAATCCATCTCTCCACCCTCGGCCGCGTCATATCCCCGCGCGGTCATTCCTCGTTCAGAAAGAATGCTGGCGATATCTCCTAGGAGGTTTAAGTTGAATCGCCTCTTTGCCGACACAGACGCACCGGACTCGGGAGAAACAATTCTGGACGAAGTCCGGGCGCGTAATTGCAGCTCGAACTCAACACCGAAACGAAAAGGCAGAGAAACTTCTGGTTTCTCGATAGGCGATATGGCGGGAGCTAGGCTCCACGCCTCGTTCGTTGACCGGCGGGGGCGATGTCCGCGATGGGGAGGGTGATTCGCGGTGTCGCTCGATCCCGCGATGGTGTTGGATCGTTTGCGCAAGCTTTCTTGAGCCATGGTTGTTCGCACGCACGGGGGTCGTTTCGATGGGAATATTTTACGGAAACCGGTTGTCTGAAAGAGAGAGAGAGAGAGAGAAGAGTACTTAGTTTGAAGTGAATGAGAGAAAAGATCGAACAAAAGAACAGACAAAAAACGACCACGATGATGGACAGGCAACAGTTTGAAAGTATACCGATACGATTTTTTTGGAGTAGCTCATTGTCGGCTTCTACAAAGTCCGACTATACGTATATTCAAACTAAGAAACTTTGATTGCCACTATAGTCTCAAAATGTTCTTGTCCTCCTTGAAGATTTCTAGTCACCGCTCTTACGTTGCTTGCACTCTGCAGATACTTCTGTGTAATGCCTAGCAACCAGCCCTATCGACTTTCTTTTGTTTATCTAACGTCTAGCGATATTGGTCACGATTTGTCCATCCTGGTTGTAAGTACGTCCAATCCTGGGTAAAGTTGAAACCTGTTTGATATTGTCCATAACTGAACAAGGTCACCTCGCTCAGTTTCGCGCCTTCATCCGTCTGCGCCCACAAACTCATCCCTAGCGTATTTAGACCCTTGTTATTGATAACTCCGGGTGGAATTGGGAATCTTGTTCTAAAGAGGCCCCAGTTGTCAGCATGAATTGCTTCTTAGACGGTGTTTTATGAAAAAGAGATGAAAGTCTCCTGTCATTGCTAAATTCAAGGGGGAAAAGGGTGAAGGAAGATGCTTTCATAGATCTCACTTACTGTGGTCCAAGCTGCGGTACGTATTTCCCATACTGATAACCATTAATCCATAGCATTACACGGGCTTCCGTCCCCGACGGCGCCGAAAACTCGATCCCGAGAGGCACGTCGAGGTCCACATCTATGTCCAGATTGAACTCGGTTCTGTAAAACACTATACCAGACTTGTTGAGACCTTCGAGCGGAGTTGAGGATGCAAAATTGGAGTCGGCACTTGCATCGAACCCAGGAAGAGGCCAACCGAGGCGCTCCGCATACAGGCCACCCTCATTCATAGGCCCACGCACGGGATCAATATTCGCGTCTCCGCCCGCGTTGCCCTGTATTTTCCATTCTTTGAACCTGGTGCTATTCGCAGTACCACCGGGCAGCAAATACGCCCCTAGTATACCCCGTGGGTTCTCTACGCCGTAGGAAGTCGAGGTTTCGTCGTGCCCATGGTAGTCTACGACAAACGTTATGACGTTATTCGTAGCTACGAGCTTTGAAGATGGCAGAGTCAATGTTGCGGCCAAGCTGGTGTTACTAGCATTTCCGGGGTTCCCGCCAATCAGTTCTCCATTGAGCCAGGCATTCCAGCCAAAGCCAAGGCCACCGGATGTCGCGATATAAACCGACGTCAAGTTACTCCCGTCAAAGTAGCCGCGATAAATCTTTGCCCCAGTGTAGTACTTGTAGTCAGATGAAAACAAGACTGGCAGTGTCTGCGGTGCGACGGGACTTAGAGTCATGGTCTTGTTACATACAACCCAGTTCGAGTCGTCGTAATCAGGTTGAATTTCTGGAAGAGAATTGGCTGACAACCATGAAGTAAGACTTGGTAACGCAACAGTTCTAGTCTCAGCTCCGGGGATGTTAGCCTTGTAAGATCCATACGAGGTCTTTTTTGCGGCGAGAGAGATGCCGTTCCAAACTATAGTGGAGATGGGTTTTCCGGTGTAGACTTCGATTGTAGTCGAATTGTCATTATCGCCGTCGATCAACAATGAAGAGTATCTGATATATACGTTTCTCACCAAATACGGCCCGATGACGAAGATTTGCTGATTAGGCTGGACTTGAGGGTCAGTCGTTGTCGCTGGTGCCCAGAACCTCCACGCTGCTGTTTGATCTAGGAGATATACAAGCACCCCGCTTGAGAATTGGACGACAGTAGTCCCGGCTGACTGAGTGTACTTGAAAGCGTTACTAGCAGTCGATGAGGTCGTGAAAGAAGTGGATCCGTAGACATCGTATGTAAGATTTCCCCCATTTTTGAATGCGAATTCTCCCGTCTGACCCTCCTTCAGATATAGCACTAACACGTCGACGTCGAACACGCCGAATGAGGCAATGTCCGAGGACGAGTATAGGAGGCTATGGTTTCCGAAGTTGTAGTCGGTGACCAAAATTTTACTCTGACGGCCCCATAGCTCAACATTGGGCACACTCACTGTTCCTGCACTATTGTTGAGGCTGACTGTGAAGGTCACGTTAACTATAGATGGCGTGGCGTCTTGTTGGAGTGTAGTGAACGTCGCGCCCGAGCTTGGATTTCTGAGAACGAAGGTATAGCCCGATGATGAAGAAAGCTGCCTCATATTTAGTGTTAGGTCTAACAGGGACGAGAGTATCCTCTGACCTGGTACCCAGTCCCGTTTCCGACCATCTCCGTCTCTAGCAGATCCTTTGAGACTCTTGTGAACAGTCCGATCAACTTTGTCTGTGAGAGTTTGTCTTGAAGTTGTCTAGTCTCGCGAAGCGGGGCGCTGTAATCGTACGAAGTATATACAACTGGTGCAGCAGCTTGAATATTGTTAAAGGGCTTCCTAAAAGGCAGTGCTTTTGGGAGGAATAAGCGTACAGTGGCCCCAATTGGTACCACCATATGTCATGTAGATACTCTGAAGCGTTACACGTTGACCAATCTAATCATATGAGTCAGTACAATCACTTAAGCCTGCCTCGTAGATAACATACATTATTCTTGTAGTAGACATCTGCGAACGCGGGCTCGTGCTCGGCTCGGCACTAAAATCGGTCAGCAGGAGGCATATAACGTTGTGCGCGAGAAGCAAATCTTACATCATCGTAGAACAAGCCGCCCCAACTCTGGAAATAGCCTCCCTCGAACTCGGGAAGAAACTCGGGTTGAGTATAGGAATAGTTCTGAAACCACTGATAGTACGTGCGAACTACACTGAAGCCGCTACTGGGATCTGTGCAAGATAGGCCGCCAGGATAACTATCGAGGCCGTAAACATTGACAGCGCCTCCGACATTCTCATAATCGACCGACCAAGACTCAGATCTCATGCCTTTTTCGTTACTAGTGAAGGGAACAATGACGCCGGCATCTCGGAATGCTTGCTCGATCTGCTCCATGTAAATGACTAGAGCATTCGTCGCTGAATGTGTCGTCTCTTGTAACTCATTCTCGATTTGGTTCAAGATAACCGGCTAGAAAGACATTAACACATGAAACTTGGACGATGACACGAAGAACGACTTACTCCTCCATTGGTGATTTGGTTTGCTGCAATGATACTACCAAGCTTCTTAATCCACGATAACCATGTGTTATAGTAAGTGTCGTCATCAGAACGTAAAAGCCCCATGCTTCCATCCGATCCCCACAATGCGAGACCTCCTCCATTTGTCTCTCCCTACTCTGGGTCAGAACACTGTACTAGATCAAGAGCCGCGGTATCGGACTAACGTTGCTGTATGGTCCCGGTCGCGCGATAACCCATAGTCCGACTTCCTTAGCGTAATTGAAGAGTCGTTGTATGTTCTTCCCTGATGTCTCGAAATCGTTAACACCAGGAGCTGCGCTATGGTATGACCAGAAGAAATAAACGCTAAGAATAAGTAAGCGAGGTAGACTCAGTTGCAGCCCAGCCAGGGAGCTGATGATACCTTACCTGATGGCGTTAAACCCACTGGCCTTAAACTTTTGGAGGATATCCTAAGTGGAATCATAAGTAAACAAAGCGTAATAGTGAATATTTTGAGACGCTCACTAGCCAAAGTTCCGGCACCGGGATCCGCTGATAATGGAATTCAGCCGAGCTTTGAAGAGGAGTTAGATGCTTGCAAATACGTCTCACTGTATGATCAGAAGTACTCACTAGATGAAAGTCCTTTCGCCATTGATACTCAAGCTATATTTGTCCCATGTCACTATGTTCGTCAGGTTGTCTGACGTGCAGAAGGCGGTATTAAGAAGCCCAAGTAAGGCCAGTAGAAACTTGAATAGCTGCATCACGAGTCGACACTGTTACATGGATCCTTACTCGGTATTGATTGCATAGCCACAACCGATTGGAAGATCGCAACCCTACTTTGAGGTGGACATCTCTACTTAATAGGTTGTAATTTAGCGTTGTTACAATCAATGATTGCCGTAATACTTCCACCGACGAGATATTTCTCGGTACCGGATCCAGGACAATTGGTCTTAGATCTTCCAGCAATCGGAAGCGTACGTGGCTCTAGCTCTAGTTGGGCTAATGAGGTGATGAGGAATCCAGGGTGTTTCAACCCCTCGGGTCGGCTCGGTCTTCACGGGGTAAATCTCAGCGAGCGTAGCCGAGTTCGTGGGGCACTGAACAGACAGTAACGTAATTGGAGTCGCTAAGTCCCGCACCTATGCCGCTGGGCTTGGCGTTCAGGGGTGCAGAAATACCCTGCACGTTCGGGTGCTTGCCAAAATATCTGCTGAGAAATTAACGCAGGAGCTCAACATCTACACTTACATCACCGGGACACGGCGAGGTAATTTCATCATTCAATAATTGTATTCTGCGAACATGAGCAGCCCTTGGCCCCACTTTCCCCTCCCTCCCTACACGCTTTTCCCCTTCGCGTCAGCGTCAGTGTCGATGTGTACGAGGATTGAGCTTGCATTCACTACGTAAACCAAAGGTACGGCAAAGTCTTTCCGTCCAGAGATTGGGTCATCTTGGCTACTCTATGGGAACGGGAGAGGGATTGAAATCGGCTCAAGGTCATTAGCAGGCTATGTAATAATGATGAATGGAGATAACGCTCACCTCTTTTGCACAGTATGTGAGTCGTATTTTTGAACTATCGCGTGTGGGCACGAGCTTAGCAAGAGTGAGGTAGTGGCAAAAGAACAGAGCATATGGGTCGACTTGGCGGACGCCTTTCGACCACATTAATTGAATCAGATTTCAACTCTATCGGTCCCTGTTACAACCCAATAGTGCGAGGTTTATATTTTGGAAAGAGTCAAGGTGTGGGAGGCTCTAAGTAGCTGAAAGTCGCTTGAGTTGATTACTGACGAGTGAACCAATACGAGCGACAGTACACCCCCTATATACATTAATTACATGCCTCTGTAATGAAATTGGGTGCGTGATAAGGGCTCAATACAACAAACACCATTGAGGGCGAGGCGCGCAAGCCCCTGGGCGCCTCTGCGAAATGGTAACTCAATGAATTATTGTGGTCTGAGCACTTGTGCGTAGAAAATAGTTTGTGTAGAAGCTCAACGCAGAACGGTTTGATTGCTATGAAGATGATCACTTGTGTTGGCAGCTCTAAAAAGCTGGGCTAAACAGCTAACTACTGAATACATCGCAATTGATGCTTATGCTAAGCACCTTTTTGGCAACTAGCCTTCATGAGATTATCACTGGTAGGGGGTGTCATGGATTCATGACACTCAAAATTTGGTGACACTCCCCACCTCTTCGTATCGATGTGTGTCTCTGCTAAGGCGCTGCAGGGCGTTGGTGAGCGTGGTCGGGTTGTTGTTCCGTGACAATGCTCCCTTCCTACTCATGACCCTTCGTATCTTCCCCTTCACTGTACCGCCCGTCGAAATTGCTAACTGACCTCCCACGAGTTCTACCTGTGATAGGAGGTGGAGAAGGACACTCGAGAATCAGACATGAGGTGTGCGCCTTTATAGGGATAATGGCCGCGCTTCCGGTAGCGCATTCACGGCTTGGAGATGATTGTGGCCCTCCTCTACCCGCGTGCAACAATCTAACGTCTTCACCTAGAAGCGGGCAGCTGGACGCGGCATCTTTCAATGTTTCATACTTGTCTCCCGAATAGTCGTACACCGAATTGCATTATACTCAAGCGGCACTCATAAAAGTAAGTCCATGCACTTCAGAGTATGTCCCGTTCTTGCCAGATCCATCGCCTAATAATATGTGTATACCGCAGCGGACCACAGTATACAACTCCGTCTCGTAATAGCGAAGTGCATCTTCTTCTTCGCGGCTCTTCACGAGGAAGGCAGACCCAATAACAGGTTCGTCGTTCATGTCGCCGTGGACTAAAGCTCGGTACCTCCCTAATGTAGTAGTTTTCCCACCAAAAATATAAGCTGGAGGCAGTTCGCTTGCATCAATACCCCCACCCCGCTGCAACAGGCGGGAAAGGGTATCCTGCTCGGCCAGTGTGCCGTAGAAGAAGTACCATACGGGATATTCGTCTTGTCCAGGTCTTGGGTGCGCCTTGTCGAGTCGATTTTGCGGCATCGTCGTATCAATTCCAAGGGTGGGGAAATGAGAAGTAGCTGACAAATCCTTCTCGGCCTCAGGAAGGCGGACAAAGAACGGTTGGGTTGTCGACTTTCTGTCGGTTAAGCCTTTTTGGATGCTTTGCTTGCCTGTGGTATCGACAATACAGAACTCGGCTCTTTCACCGTCCTCGTTCTCGCCATAGTATTTGGAGGGTGGATGGTTCAAGTTTCCAGCTGCCTGGACAGCTGTCGTTGTCCGTAGCTCTCCTTCAAGCTTCAACAAGAATCGCAGATTCCTAGACGTATGATTTGGAACAATTGATATGCCATCTTTAGGCTTCGGGTTCGATCCTAGCAGGGTATCTCGGGAAGAATCACGAGCGGTCGGAAGGCGCTGTGTGGCAAGAGCATACTCATAAGACTCTTTGTCGTATTCTCCAATGCTGTCCTTGACAGCGTTCCACGCAAAGGTGTTGAGGCGCTCACGGCCGAGATTTGATCTCCATGCGCGAATCTCAGCTTCTGCTTCTGAGAGGGTGAAGCCAAAGATACCCTGCCAACGCGCAATATCAGATACCGAGATTGGGGTGTCATCCGGATCAACGACGAGATCTGAGACATTTGCCACCAGGTTTTCACAAGCAAGGAGTAGGGAATCCATTATTTCTGTCGTTTAAGTCGGCGCTAGAGTACGAGTCGATGAATCAGAGAAATGGATGACGTAGGGAGGAGAGAAAGTTGGAATGTATGTGTAGGAAAGGATAAGAAATGGGAAGAGATGCATGACCGGAAATGGTGGGCCGCCAAAAAGATTTATATGCTGTCCTGTCTGCTCACCAACTTCAAGGCCAAGCGCTCCGCCAAACCTTGTATGACTGCAAAACAACCTACGAAGCGACGGGCGAAAACAATAAACTTAGTAGTAGCATACCCTTTCGCAAAATCACCAGGTAGAACCGTAGTAAGCATCGAATTTCAATTGAATTTTGGTTCAAACAGAATCCAAATGGCATTTAATACCAATTTTTAATAATTGATGAATTTCTAACAACAGGATATGGTACAAGGAAGTACTTTGTAGTGTGCCACTTATTTTGTTGCACCGCTTGTCAGGTGGGAAGATAGCGCGGAGTGGCGTCCATTAAGTTGGTAACTAATTCACTTTGGACTGTTCCAAGGACTTGCAAATACATAAGCAAATGCAAAAAAAGCTCCCTAGATACAAATCCAACTTTGAAGATTAAACGCTTCCGCTGACTCATACCATGCTTTTCAGTTTTCACAGTTTAGAGGCGTTAATCTTACAAAGTTTACTAAAATTACCCCCCAAAAACCTTTATACAGACCCTACAACGCGACCTGCGACGCGTTTTAATTTTAAAACTTCTCCAAACTACCTTCTTTTTTCTAACCTTATTTTTTTAACAATACCTGTAATTCTACGTAAAAAATTAAGCAATTATTTATAGCCGAAAAGTAAAGAAAAAAAATAGCTTTTTTTATAAATTTATATAACGATTATATTAATAATAAATAAAAAATATAACAAAAAAGATATTTTTGAACAATTTAAGATTTATTATAATATAATATTTAATATTATAAAATAATAAATTAAAACTGCGACTTTTCGATTAAAAAAACTTTTAAAAAAACCTAAACTACTAAATTTTATTTATATTTTAAAATTTTTTAATATTATATAATAAATATTTAATGTTATATAAAAATAATTTATTATTTACGTTTTAAAAAGTATAAATCGAAAAATAAGTTTTTAGATTTATATTTATATTTTTTAGGCAAAAAAACTACGCTATTAAAAATTTTAGAAATATATTTATCTATTGCTAAAATTAATATTCGAAAAATTTAAATTTATATATATTTAAAAATAAAAAAAGCTTAAATTAATTTAAATATATATAAATAAAATTAATAATTTTAAATCGTATTAATCGACTTATTTTAAAAATATCTATTTAAATAAATATTTCGTAATTTTTAATATTAATAATAATATCGGCTAGGTTTAATAATATAATAGTAAAATATATAATTATCGAATAATTAATATTATTATTTATAATAAAACGAATTTTTCGATTATAATATAAAATACTATTTAAAAAAGTAAAAAATCCAATTTCGTTATTATAAAACAAAATATTATATTTAAAAATAAAAGCTATACTTTTAAATTATATATAAAAATATTAAAAAAAATACTATTATTTTATTATTTTTTAAAACGTTTTTTTTTTAGCAAAATAACGCTTAAATTTATATGTTAAAATAATTTAAAAAATAGCTAAAAATTTACAAAATTTAAATAATAAATTAATTTACCTATAATTTTAATATAAACTTTATTAAATACGTTTAGTAAATTTTAAAGAACATATTTTATAAAAAATATTTAAAAATATATTTATTAAAAAAAAACAAAGCAAATATTACGATATTAAAAAACTAAATATATAAAATATAATAAAAAATCCCTTAGTTATTTATAAATACTTTTATTAACAATATATTTTAAAAACTAACGACGTTACGTAAAATCTATAGTTAATATATAAAATATTAAAGCCCTAAAGGTTATAATTATAAAAAATATAATTTTATTTTATTTGCAGCTATTTTAGTAGAAAAATACGATATTGAAAATATATGGTTAATCCAGGGGGTTGGGGAATGCAGGGTCTGTATAAAGGTTTTTGGGGGGTGATTTTATATTCGAAGGAATATCATACAGCTGCGACACAACGTTCCAATGGCCAATTTCCCGCCGCGTGAGCTTTAACCCGATCTCTCTCGCCTCGTGGAACTGAATCGGAAACTTTTTGAAGCCGTGCAGCTGTCGAGAGGGTGGTCCTGGAGGTGTCGTGGCTGTTGGAACATCGACGTACAGCTGGAGTATGGCATAGCCAGCCACGTGGCCCGTCTTATGGATCTTAACTGTCACGGTGGGCAATACTTCCCAGAGCGCGGATTCTCCACCAGGGACAATAGGCCGTGCTAGAGGGACGGCAAGGATGTCTTTCCCAGGTCTCTCGGACGAAAGATGGCTTATCCAAAGTTTGTGTATGAAAAGCCGAACCAGACTTAATACTGTACGCGTCGAAAAGAACAGTAATCAATTCAAAGCTTCTTGGCTAAAAAGTACTGCCCTTCAGATTGACCAATGGTATCGACCGCCGCTATAGTTGGTACTATTTCGCGTGATGGCGTAGGGCAGACGAGCCGGTCGATCGACGTCGCCGACCCAAACCATCTGTTCGGAAGAGATAACTGACACGCAATCAGCACATGATCCTCCTCCACACGAGAGACTGGTGCACCGTACCTTGCCTAAATCCAGAGTAAATTATGTTCCCATGTCGGAAGATTTGAGTCTCGCTGGGTCTGGTTATCACCAGAGCCCGGCTCAGATTTTTGGGCAATGGTTGTAAACGTAGTTCTGAACGAGAAATTATCCGAATTGTTAGAACCGAAGGTAGCGGTATCGGTATCCGAGCCTTCTTCGTCCAATGTCTCAAAACCGGGTTCCTGAAGGTACGGTATCTCAAGGCTATTCTTATCTAAGTCTACAAATGCCCCCTTTCTTTGCTCGGTGGCCTTTCTGATCATACCCTTCAGTCTAGAGACCGCCAGTTCTTTTGTTTGCTTTAACTGTTTCGATATGAACTTCACGTAGTGATCAGCATTGCTCAACTCGTTCGTAAAGACCGGAAGGGCAAACACAGACATGCTCGAAACCGGACCCCAGCTCAAGCTTGATAAATGTCTCAGTGCAGCCGAGCGACAGGCAGTTGTAGCCAGTGAAGTCATAGAGCAGCCTGCTCGACGGGTCGCTCTGAGGTATACACCGGACTTTTCAAGATCCCGTTCAAACGCCGGGCAGAAAAGCTCATATGCCTTCGAGACGATTTTAGTGAAACGCTTTGACTTTGAAATTACACTGGGCTGGGGATTGATTGCGAAGATGTTGTCATCGAAAACACTTAGGTGTTCTCCAAAATCTCTACTTAGTGTACTATTGTCAGAACCAATAATAGGATTCGCTGATTCAGGTTGCTCTAAGCAGTGTATTCGCTTCGATAACTTTTTATTATCTTGCAGTGTTGGTTCGATAGCCTGATGAAGCTCCAGGATGTGCTGCTCGGCTTCCTGGGAGGCTTTGCTTTTGATATATTAGTTAGCCTGAGTGTAACGAGAGGCACATGTTGCGTTAAGAAGTCGAAACTTGTGAATCAAGAATTATGCATTCCCTACCATTCTAAAATTGTCAACATCAATGTTATCCAAGCTTTGTGGTTCTGCAGCCGTTGGACTATTGCACTGAAAGCTGCTTCCTTTCCGGCAAAAGCCAGTCGCTCGAGCACTCTCATGCTTCTTCTATATTTGATAAAGTCAAACTGCTCCAGCTGTTCATGGAGATCCGAATACGTCATTACACATCCAGTCAATGACGCGACAACGTGCCTTAAAGGAATCATAGATGTCTTCTCCGGTGAAATCGCCACGCGGCCTTCTATGAAACCATCGAGCTCCGAGAGAATTGCTGATATGTCGCTAACATCCTGAATCAGGTTTCTAGCGAAGGTGGGAGCCGCTTCTACCCTGTCAATGACTGATGATAACCCCGCAATGACCTGGACACTGAAAGAAAGCAGACCAGTGACTGATGCTGCAACTGACAAAGGGTCCATAATGTTAATGTTTTCTAGATCTCACTGAGGCTGGACCGCACAATATTGCAGAGGATAACAATGCGCTCACTTTTGCTCTTAAATGCGGAGGATGAGCACGTCGAGAGCCTGGGCATACACGGCCTCGTATAGTTGACCAGATCTGCCTACGCTAGCTGTTTGAACTCCGTGTCGGGATACACATTGTGTGGTAGCACCGGGTTATTGCATTATCAGCCAGGTAAGCCGGAGTTGTTGGGGTGCTCCCATTCGACAACGGGTTGGGTGGAATACCGGTAGCTGAATGGTTACAGGCATATTTGCCCCCAGATATGCGATCCGATAATGCAGCTTATCAATCTCATACCTATCCCGGTATCTGTCGTTGCTGGGCCTCCGTATCACCAATATAGCAACAGGGCCACCTCAGTATGAGTAATGCCTGATCTTTGAATTTTTCATTGTTTCGATTCAACATATTCCTCGTTATCTTCGAGGCAACTACCATAGAAAATACTAGAACTAGGAGCTTGTTCCCGAGACCCAAATTCAAGGGCAACTTGACTCTAAAAACAGTAGCAAATTGCTTAATAGACAGTAAACGGCAATAAGGACGATATCTGCTGACAATTTGAATGTACGTTGCAAAGACTAATCTCTTCTTACTTGCAAGACATGCCAATCACCTAATTCGGCGACATGGGGCAGGGAGGGCATTTCTCGAAGCCGAAGAATTGTATGGCATTCTCAGAATCAAGCCAGCCTTTGCAAGTCCTTGAGATACCCTTTTCTTGGTGTAGTAGCCATGTCGTGTTCAGTGGAAGAACACACAATATAGACATGGTACGCGCTGTGGACGAGAAACACCGTCAATTTATTGCTAAATACCATAAGTGTTAGGGATAATTATATTATCACTGTTGAAAAAGCTGGGTTGCTTGTAGTATCCTGTTCCCGATATTTCTCGCAAGATGTAAAGGCCTTGTACAATTTGTATTCATAACCTAATCTTCCACTAGTCTAGATATGTGTTTCACTTGAGTGCTTCAATTATATATTGTCATATTTGACATACCATCTCAGGACGTGCTTTATTAGCTGCTGTCCTAATCATCTGGACGCTATATTTAAGCTTCATACAAGATGTCAGGCTGCGTCACACTGAGGAGCTTCGGCAAAAAGGATACGGTACAATCCATTGATAACAGCAGGGGTGTTCTTCGCGTAAGTTATGTACAAAGACCTCATATCGCTAAAAGCCAAGCTAAGATGCTCTTACATCCCACTGAACCTGCCACAATACTCTCGCAACCACTCATCCACTCATATGCACTGCGAATAGTAACTATTCGCAACCTGGCAGGTAGTTCCCGAAGCGCAAGAAGAGCAGCCCGAGAACCCAATACCACCGCATTGGCCATACTTCGCTGTCGAGCACCCCAAAGTCGGCGAAGACGTCGCCGAGGCAGTCGTAGTAGTTTGGCCGCTCGTCGGGGTAGTAGTATTGCTACATCCTTCAAAGACCTCGATGCTGGCTGAGCCACTGCTCTGGTATCCTTCGGTCGTGAGAATCTGGTAGTTGTGAGTGCCGATTGTCAGGCCTAGGGCTTCCCAAGTGTCGAAGTGGTTCTGGATCGTTACTACAAGAATAAAAGAGATGCGCGTTAGCAGTTGCTCAGGGTTCATCGTGTCTGATATTGACGTGAAGTTTGAAATAGATGGGTGAAACTAACCTGTTCCACCGACACGCTTAGTCTGGCGTACGGACCAGTACTGATAGAAAGTCGACGTTCCCTCGATAGAGGGCTCATTGACACGCTGAGTACGATAGATATCATACGTTCCACCGTCGCTGGTGACGATTCCGAGCTGAGTAGTGCCGGTGGAAGGGTTGTAGGTACCGTAGGACTCCGTGATGTAGTATTCGATAAGCGGGTTCTCTGTCCACCCGTAGACCGAGAGATAGCTATTGACGTCGGCACCGTTCCAGGTGCCATTGTACGATATGGTATGTCTGAGCCAGGATTCCATCCTTTGCCGGCGACCAAGTTGCCTGCGTTGCTCCACTGGGTCGTATAGTCAGTAATGACATGTGATCAAAGTCCCTGTCGATCGTACCGAGATTCAAGTGTCTGCTTGATGACACTCTCTTGGTGGAATGTATTCAGCGTACCCCTACATCGTAGCCACCAGCGGCGTCATTGTTGTATGTTACCGTACCATCTCCCTCCGTCTAGAAGGAGTAGTAGAAGCCGTTGCTGGTGCCGGTTCCCGAGGACACAGATGCGAGTGTACCTGCAGCCGAGGTGAGAGCCACGAGAGTCGCTAATCCGAACATGATTGCTTCAGGAGGATGAAGACTGGTAACGACCGGTGTCAGGGTTGCCGCAAGGAAGAAGTATGATATCTCTCGGTGAAGGAGGGTCACATCTTTGACATTCAAGCGCTATACTTTAGTATATATAGCCTGACATCTATAATTAGCGCTTCCAAGACCCTGTCACCCATCCGTCTAAGCCCTCAATTCGCCCTATCAATCTGAACATCTCAGGGAAGGGAAATTGAAGCTCCGTTCTAGAGCAATAAAGACGACTTGGCGTCTGCGCTGCCAAGTCGCGAGAGTAGAGTATAACGTAGACAACACGATTATTAGCCTAATAGCAATGACAGATCTAACAAGATCCAGGGTTCGTCAAGTGTGACCTCAAACTTTCCAGGACAGACAAGAGCAGTCCACGCCAAGAAGCCTGAGTACAAACTATACTCCTTTACATCAAGTATTTTAAAATTTTAACATTTCGGGGTCGTCAGCTTCGATCACCTGGTCCAACGGTGTTTTCTTCAATGCGTTAGTGCTCCACTTCCCCGGTAGCTGCCCGTGCCCCGGTCCATTTAACCGATCCCTTCCCCCGGGGCGGAGCCTGCATCGCTGTGCCTACCCGCCCCGAAATCATACACATTTCTGTTTTTAGGATGGCTCCGACTGGCGGAAATTCTCCGATAGGTCCGCGTCGGTACCAGATGTCGAGACCTGTACCACATTGGCATTTAACCGGTCATCGGGCAAGGCCCACTAGACAAAAGCGTCCGTATTTTGTTTTCAGTATAGCGTGATACTTCCGTGGCGAAAATAACGAAGTAACATCATTTCATGTAGATAATGACTGTCTATAAGTGACTTATACGCCCTGGTTTACTCAGATATATAAGGTAACGATGGGTATGGTATGGTCTTGGCTGAAGAACTTCATTATTAGGGTTTATTAAAAGTCAAGCATCCGGGAATTAACATTGAGCTTTGCTGAGAATCATCTCGAAAATTAAGCATTTCTTCATAATGAAGTCTCTTTCGGTTATCCCAGCCCTAGTGGCTGCCTCAGCCGGCGCAGTAGTCGACATTGAAGAGCGACAGAGCTGTCCCAGCGGTACGTTGTTCATTTAGGCTCTTCCGTCAACCAATCATACGTTATCTAATACTCTTGCGTGATTAGTCTACATCTTCGGGGCTCGCGAGACTACCGCTCCGGCCGGATATGGAACTGCCGGCGGTCTCGTCGATATGGTGTTGGCGGCCTATCCGGGCAGCGGATCGGCACCCATCTCCTACCCGGCTTGCGGTGGGCAGTCAACGTGCGGCGGTATCAGTTACGCCGATTCTGCTCAGCAGGGTACAACTGCTGTCATCGAGGCAGTGACTGCGTACAACGAGCAGTGCCCGAACACGCAGATTGTGCTCATTGGGTATTCCCAGGTAAGTCCTTATCCCTTGACTTTTCCTAAAAGCTGCGATACACCATGTACTTGAGTCCTTGTGCTCTGTGAGGGTAACTCGGGCTGACTTTTTTCATCTGATTGATAGGGTGGTGAGATTATGGACAATGCACTCTGCGGTGGGGAGGGGACCACACTTACTGGTGAGTAGCGCTTGAAGTTATTCACTACTTGGAGTAGCTACTAACAATCAGCCAGGAGCCGCTTTGGCCGCCGTCAAGGTTGCCATCTTCATGGGAGACCCTCACTACGTCTACGGTCTCCCTTATGACGTCGGCACATGCACAGCCGGAGGCGTAAGTCCCAACCAGAGTATTCTCAAGTACGAACTGCCGCATCACCTGAGCTAACACGACTGAAACCTCCAGTTCGACCAGCGACCAGCAGGCTACGTGTGCTCACCCGCGAGCGCCAGCATCCTCAAGTCCTACTGCGATTCTTCGGATCCGTACTGCTGCAACGGTGACGACGCGGCCACGCACCAGGGCTACGTCACTGAGTACGGCTCGCAAGCTCTGGCTTTCATCGAAAGCAAACTGAGCGTGAGTGCTCCCCTCTCGTCCCCTCCTTCACTTCTTTTCTGATCCGAAATCCCAAACGTACCGCTGAGGAGTCGAGACTGATTTGTTCATAGAGCACTGGTAGCACCACCACCACCACGAGTGGTTCTTCGCCCACTACCTCTCCTACGGGAAGCGGTACCGTGGCCGAGTACGGGCAGTGCGGTGGTATTGGGTACACAGGCCCGACGACTTGTGTTAGCCCGTATACTTGCAAGGAAGCCAGCGCTTGTGAGTATAACCCACTTACCTAATCTAGATGTTTGAGTACCTAAGTCAGGACTATTTTGCTAACTAATACTCGTCAGACTACTCCCAGTGTCTGTAAATGATCCATCTTGGTTTCAAATTCCTGGGTTCCGGGGACACTTACTGGAGATTGAGAATCTTGGCTCGCCTTCATTAGTCTAGTGATGATTGCCATCTTGTATTTATTGAGCATTGAAGATTGAAAATACAACGACCGTACATATTATGACCTCAAAAGACATTTCAGCGTTGTTTCAAGTATGTGAAGCTGTTAAGAGTTTTAGAAAAGTATTAGGGTTGTTATCTAGTGGCTCTAGATAACTACTGCATTCGGACTCAACCTCGGCTCATCTGCATTATCTAACCATATTCTGATTCCCCTACCTCACAGCGAGAAAACAATTGACAAGAACAACATTAAAAAATACTCATCATACCGTTCGAGAGCTTTGAAACAGAGGAAAATGGCTGATAAATTGGAGCTCAATGATCTTTTCGACGTGAAGGTAAGTCGCCAATCAATCTGTGTCGGTCGTCGAGACGTCCCTGTCGCTTCATCTCCGTGAGAGTCAACCGCCCGCGTGAGAGAGGTAATGACGATAATGAGTATGAGAACATCGACCAGCTAATCATCGCCGTATTTCACAGGGCAAAGTCGTCCTCGTAACAGGAGGTAAGGTCCCACCTTGACCTATCCCTAACCCCCACTACTCACCAATCTGATCTAACAAAAATCCCAGGCGCCCGCGGCATAGGCCGCATGATAAGCCAAAGCTTCGTAACCAACGGCGCAAAGGTGTACATCGCCTCGCGCGATGCCGCCGCATGTCCCAAAACCGCGTCCGAGCTGACCTCTCTCGGCCCGGGAACCTGCCACGCCATCCCCGCCGACCTACTCAGCCTCGAGGAATGCTCCCGCCTCGTCAGCGAGCTCAAATCCCGTGGCGAGACCAAGCTGCACGTTCTCGTGAACAACAGTGGTGCAGCCTGGGGCGCTCCCTTGGAAGAGTTCCCCGACAAGCAGTGGGAACGCATATTGACGCTGAACTTGACGAGAGCGTTCACGTTGTCGCAGATGTTGTTGCCGATGCTTGAGGCGGCGGGTAAGGAGGGGCAGGCCGGTGATGCGGGGGGCGGTGATAGACCGGCTGCTGTTATTAATATTGGGAGTATTAATGGGCTTAGTGTGCCGAATCTTGAGGTTAGTTTGCTCTCGGGATTTTTCCTACTTTGCGGTGTCTTTTCTTGGCTGTCGATTTGATCACTGCCAGTCGACATCGGGCGCATTGCGAAGAGTTTGATACCCCATCTCTTTTCAAGAAACCTACTGTTTTCCCCTCTTTGGATCGTTCAACTGAGCTTGTACTGATCGTCTCACAGAACTATAGCTACAGTGCCTCCAAAGCCGGTCTACACCACCTCACGCGGCACCTGTCGCAGGTCCTAGGACCGCGTGGCATCACAGTCAACACGCTAGCTTGCGGCCCTTTTGACACCAAGATGATGGCATTCTCGATGAAGAACTTCAAGGACGCCATCGTGGAGGGCAACCCGATGAAGCGACATGGACGACCAGGCGATGTCGCGGGTGCTTGTATCTTTTTGGCTAGTCGTGCTGGGTAAGCGATCTCTCTGGGGGGGGGGGGGGGGGGGGGGGGGGGGGGGGGGGGGGGGGGGGGGGGGGGGGGGGGGGGGGGGGGGGGGGGGGGGGGGGGGGGGTGGGGGGGGGGGGGGGGGGGGGGGGGGGGGGGGGGGGGGGGGGGGGGGGGGGGGGGGGTGGGG